>CAMOHE010035733.1:0-46122 GCA_946598075.1 Artocarpus hirsutus
ATTCAAACTCAAGATTTTATCTATTACTAATCTTTCTTTTGATTACAATAGATCAAAAAACATTTTTCTGGATACGAAATAATTTTATCCATAATCTTTCTCCTTTTTAGGAAGATTAATAAAGATTATTTAAGTAATAATAACATAATGATTTTCTTATTAAATTATTATTAATATACTATATTAAATATAGTTCAATCAATTTCCTATGCCAAAAGGCATAGGCTTATCAATCTGTGGGCTAGGTTGGCCCATTCCCAACTATAATACTGTCGTTTGGGCGCTACATTTCTCACAGTATCCATGGCCCTCAATGGCCATGGATCTATGCATAGATATTGAGATCAATAGATCCTATCTGTTTGACACTCTGATACAAGAGCAAAAAAAACAATGCAATACTGCATGAATTTTTAATCCTTGCATTACATAATATGCACTTAATATATATTATTCTTGAATCAAATAAATTGTAAAAGCTCCAATGCTCCATTTTCTTCAACGGTCTTCATAGAATCAAATTACATAATAAACCTTAAACCGTTTCTAGTTTACATGAATTTAGAAAAAACAAAGGCAATAAATTCTAAACGATAATAATAGATTGTATCACATTACAATTACAATTACAATTCAATGAATAAGCCTTAGATATAGATTTCTAAACTTTGAAGAACCATAATTGGCAATAATTAAATTAAATAAATAATTATTATTATCATTACCATAAATTCCACGATAACAAAAATAAATATATAAACCCTACACATATTAATTTCACATATAGAAACCCTAGAGAGTCATCTCTATATAATATTAATTCAATGAAGAAGGAGTAAGAATTAAATCGCATAATTTATGTCTATAGCATAATCGTGAGTTTGCTATGATTCCACTTGCTGGAAAAATTGGTTCGATGGTGCAGCAAAAGTTAAAAAATTTTATAAACTTCCAAGAAACTAACCCATGATACTATAAATGATAAAGTAGATCTAATTTAAAGTAACAGTTAAAGACCGAAAACAACACTTCTGACTGAACAATTCTTCAAGAACGAATCTTTATTATCATATCTTTTATGTTATTCTCTTCCTTCAGATCGTTATGTATATAGGTATAACTTAACAAATCTCCATCGCTGCTACATTCCTTATAACTACAAAAGTGCTTAAGAACTTAGAATTACTAAAAGCAAATAATCTAAGCTCCCCTCTCTATTTTGCATTTAGGCAATCCGAGAATAAATGAAGACCAAAGGTCTCTATTGTAGAAATAGTAGGAAGAGTTAGAAGTCTATCAAAATTAGGAGATAAAATTTCTTTCTCCTATCTTGAAGTTGGCTCCATCCTTTAGGAGTATTATCTCCAAAATTCAACCAATCATAGTGTAGGGATTTGTGATTGTCTGCATAATGCAGGATAATTCTCATTTAAATAATTCTATTTAAATTAGAATTCAATTATTCATAATAATTATCTAATTTAAATAATTATGAATCATTATCCTTTATCTAAATTCAAATACAATTAGGATTTAAATTAATTATTCTATATAATTAATTAACACAAAATCCTAATTACCAATTGGAATAATTATTTTTCAAAATTAATTAAATGATTAAACCTTCTAGATAATGCATATGTAGCACCATTCCCTAGTGGGCTTGCAGTCACTAGCAGTCCAACCAGACTGTGGCCCACATGTCCTAGTAGACCCTATGGCTTGGCTTGTATATACTTTTGTCTTACCAGTGGTAATCCAAACTTGCCTGATCTGTCAAAAAGGAATTTGTGAGCTAGCAGTGGGTCCTGGTGGACATATATTGTAATGTCCTACTGTTTCAAAACTTCACTTAACTTGCTTAAATACGATTTCTTATCCTCAATTCTTACTTACCAATAAGAAAAAAACTAATAATTTTTTTTCTTTCTCAAACATATTTTAAAACATTCATGAAACTGTTATGACTTTTGTTGCAATAAAAATTGTGACATGGCTTAAAGCTTGACTTTAAATTTATTCAAAATGTTTCTTAAAATTTATCAAGAGACATTTACTTTCGTAAAACTTTTGCAAAAACATCTTTTCAAACAACAGAAAACTTTTTCTTTAAGCAATAAAAAACTATTGTAATGGTATCTATACCTAACCTTCAAATCTATCACCGCAACACTAAGCTCTTCACTCAGTAAGTTCAAACATAATCTCACAAAACATTAAAACATCCATTATATTCTTTTAAAAACCTTTCTCATAAAATGTTTTCATAAATGTTTCTCATAAAACATTTCTTAACATTTTTCACAAAATGTTCTTTGTAACAACATGACTTAAAAAGGAATACAAGCAATATCATAATTCATAATTCCATTTATGCTCATTTATGAACTTCTCAATTATGAGCTTTTTAATATCGTTCATAACTAACTTAAGTTTCTTATCATCATTCATATCTTTTCTCATCTTGTGAACTTAAGTGTTCATACCAATATTATCAATCATAAAAACATAATGCTTCCGTTGTGGATGACTTAAGACCATCAAACAATAATGTCATAACTTTAACTTAACATGTAAACCTCACATCAAGGAGCTGGTAGGATACTTTAATTATCATCTTTGCTTTACCTTCTTATTAACTTTAGTGAGCATATCAAATACTAATATATCATATACTATAACTTAGCATTGAAACATTAAACATAGCATTTGCAAACATATTGTAAATCATAACTTGATTTGTAAAACGTAACGCATAACACATGCAAACATACGTTAAATATAAAAATTGCAAATACTTTGCATGTCTTGACTTGATCTTTAAAACTTTATGTATAACAATTGTAAACATACTTTGAATATAGCAGTTGCAAATACATTGTAAATCTTGACTTGATCTCTAAAACTTTACATATAACAAATGCAAACATAAAACATATTCAAAGCATTTGAAATTCATTTTTTCATGCTATAAGTAAGGTTTTAATAACGCTCTAGCATTCCCATTTTATTTATTTTTCTTCTATTAGTCGGCTTTGTATTCTTTTCAAACGACACCCAACTATTAGCTAACTTTCTTATTACCAACCAACTTGATTGAAAATACAACAAATACGTAATCGTGTATTTCTTATACTTAGCTTTGTATCTTATATGTTTACCTTTCCTTTACTTAACTTGAATGTCCCTTAGTTAAATTTCTAGTCTCACTTGATGGTTTTGTTACTTAACATATTATGAAACTTTTCCATCTAAAGGCTTTTCGCTAATTCAGAGAGCTCAAGGTCTGTTTTAGTAATTTCCTTAAAAAAGACGATTTTACCTTTAACAGGTTTTTCATAAATCTCATAACTTAAATATTATTTGGCTAAACTTCTCATTTTACTTTGTTGTTCCATCACTTATAGGTTACAAAAAAATTCCTGTTAAGGAACATTTTTCTAAATTAGACATTTTGGGATCTATTTTGGCCCTTTTTAACAAAAATGACTATTTTACCCTTGATAGTCTTATAAAACTTTTGAAGCCCGTTCGAAAAAAAAACTTATGTTTCCTTACTTCTTATTACTTTACAAAAAACCAAACATCGGTTTCCTTTTTGCAAAAATCCTTTTCATCAAAACTTGTATGGTTTTGATCTGTAACATAAAAATCTTGACGATTATGCCTTTAACGTTCCTTTCTCATTCTTTGCTTGATAAACACATTAAATTCTTTGAACTTAACATCTGTGGTTTCTTTCTATTTAGAACAGTGTAGATAACCAACTTCCTTAGTGAACATTTAGTTTCACATGGTTTTACAATTTTGGCCTGATATATAAGATCTTGACATTTTTGCTCCTAGGACCAAAAACGACTACTTTATACCCAAGTGTTTAGCTTTTTGCAAGGATTAAAACTTACTAAAGCTTCTTGGTATAATTCAAAACATTTCAAAATGTTTTTCTGTTTACAAAATTTTATGCTTAAAATTTTGTAAAATTCATAACTTGAAATCGGTATATAATTTTCGCAAACCATCTTTGATTCCTATCCATTTTGATGAGATTAACAATTTTTATGTTTTAACTTTCTTCAAAATCATTCATCTTAATAGTGTTCTTGATAAGGAAGGACAAAAATCAACATTTTTTGACTTGCTCCGATCAAAATTCAAGCAAAATTTCTTCATGGAAATTGTCCAGATCGACATTTCCAAAGAAATACAGGTTGAACTAAAAAAAAATTCAACCCCTAAATACCTCAAACATTTAATTCCTTCAAAAATGCTCTTAAACACACTTTTTGCATCATAACTTATCTTAGCTTGATTTTCTAAGGTTTAATCTCATTTAATCCTTTTCAATCATTTAATCAAGTACTTATTACATAAACAAAATATACCATAACATTTTTTTCCATGCTATGGCCTAAAGTCTTTTTATCAAACACTTAGTTCACTTACACTTAGTGTTTATGAAAAAGTTGTCACGCTTTGTCTTTTTAACCTTTAACCATAGTTTTTCATCCTTCCATCATCCTTATCATCATCCTCTTAGCATAGCATTTAATCACACCATAGAGTTTCTTGTACATGTTATAGTCCAATATATTACAAAACCAATTATATAACCCATAAAAATCAACAAACTTTTAAGACTAGGACTTTGGTTTTTACTACGAAATTTCTCAAGCCTTTGAACCTCCTCAAGAGTGTTTGAACTTGACTAACTTTTCATGACATAAGCCATATCAAAACCCCTATCACAACACATCCATAAACTTAAGAAAACCACTAAAATTCATAAGAAAAAGTTTGGATTTTACCTCTAAAAGTGAACAATCCTTGATCATGATCACTTGAACTTAATTCAAAGCTTGATTGGAGGTTGTTTCCTTGAAAAATAATGAAACGAAGTGAGCTTCTAGGAATCAGTTTTCTTTATAGAGGAAATGGGTATATTTTTACATATTTTTTGCAAAAATGATGGACACAAAACTTAGCCTTATCACTTAGGCCTCCTTTTGGCAATGTTAGCTTAATTTTGGACTTAATTGCAATAAAAAAAAAACAACTTGTCTCCCCTACATACAAAAGTGACCACCATAGGGAGATATGGAAAATTTTCCACTTTAAGGGACAGTTTCAAATTTACACTGACAGTATTTTTCTTATGCTACCGGTATAATTTTTTGATATTGTTATAAACTTATACAGTATTCCTTACTCATCTATATCCTTCACACAGTATAATTCCTATACTGGTTAACTTTATACAGTCTAATTTCTATACTGTATTATTTTTGTAGTATAATTTTCATACTGATCAATTTTATTAGTGTAAGTCTTTACATTGCATTACTGTATTAGTAGAATCCTTACATTGCATTATTATAATATTGTATAATTTTTCATATTTCTATATAGTATTTTTCTTAAACTACATTTTTATTTTACAATTTGTTGCAACATATTTTGCAATAATTAAGCTTTCTAGCTTATTTGTATATCCATCATTTTTTGTATAAGACTGGCATAATTCTTAACCTTAGAAATCCTATTTTTACTTTATAGAATTTATTATAAAAGTCATATTAAAACAATAATTCTTGTGACGCTCTTTATATTCTTAAAATATTTAACAAATTTTCAAGCATAAACTTAAGCTTTTAAACTTTGTACCTAAATTACTTAACATAATTCTTTAATTATTGTATTTATAATGCATTAGAAATGCTTGAGTATCACATATATATTTTCAAGCTCTAATAATAACAAATAAATTAATCACCGATTAATTATCCAGTTAATTATTAACTTTAGTGTTATTCCACTATAGACCTAAAGTTGTACTCTTGATAAAATACTGTAATACGAGTTTTGTGATATATAAGTCTTGTCAATGACCTCTCATACTATGTAAATCCTCATAGGTTATTCATAATCGAATAAAGAACTTAGTTTTTTTTTTTTAACTTTCGAGTATTTTTATCTCAAAGTTCTATTATTTCACCATTAGAAAATTCACTTTTTTATAACACATATAAAAAGAATATGATCTGGTTACCATATGTATCCAGATCACCGAGGCCTCGTTATATATATATTTTTAATAGCCTAATAATGCCTTCAAAAGGATAACATTGAAACTTCATTAAACAGATATGGATTCCATGTCTATGGATTATGCTTTCATCACATGTAAGTTGCATCTTCAACATACAAACAATGGAGCCTTTGTTCCTCGTAACTTCTACCTTTGGCATATCAAAAGATACAAGTTATAAATATAGAGTTATAAATCCACTTCAAGATTAAGATAACATATAAATAATTATCGAAGAGAATTGATTTAAGTTAAAGGAAGTTATTACTAAATCAATTCTAACGGATTAGGTCCTAGTACTCATGAATCACATGTTTGCTAATATATAATCATTGTTATAAAAGTAATAAGAAGACCACTATTAATACATGTAGTATTTGCATTATTGTTTATTTTAAAAAATATCATAAATACACCTAAAGTATTTATTCCTTAGGGCACCGATCTTAACATAATTTAATTCAAATTAAGGAGATTTAAATTTTCTTTTTAGTCATAAATTTTTGCTTTCATATCAAAAAATAGTATGTCTGTCTGTCGTTACAAGTCAATGCTTTCTTGCAACACTATAAAGACCTTTCTAAATATTCTAAAGGAGAAAATTTGCTGAAGTTCGTTATGATAGTTCAAAGGGGTTTGACAAATCGTCTTTGTAATCAATGTCGTTGTATGTCATATTAGTCGTCTAATACATGCATGAAAAACACCACAATAGTCTAGAAAGGACATCTTAGATGATAGTTTATGTGGATACCTTTGTTTAATATGTTACTTTTATTCACAATTTTAACAAAAAATGTCATTAAAGGCCTTACAAATTTTAGAAACATTGTTTTAGCTAAAAACTATTTCTTTGGTCAATCAATAATTCCTTCAAATATTATTTGCAAATTTGATGAACTTGATTTAGATATTATTAAATAACACATAACAATTTTTAAAAGAAATATTTTACAAAATTTCCTTCTTTTATATTGTCAAAATACAAAGGAAAACTCTTAATTCATACAAAAAAATTAAATAAATAAAATATTTAAAGATTCTAAAGGTACTCTTGTTTTGGTGCTTAAGGCGACAGCAGATATGGTAGCGAGCAATGGCAACTAGCAATGCATGGACATGGTTACGAGGATTGTGCAGGCAATGGTTAAAAGAACAAAGAGGTAAAAGAGATGAAAGGGATTTTGGAGAAAATTTTTAGTGTTTGACGGATAGAAATTGAAAGAAGTTAGGAGAAGAGTAAGAAAGAAGTAGAGGGAATTTAAAGACAATAGGGGATTTAAAAGAAAAGCTTTAGAGTTTGTAAATTAGAGGGAGAGTAATTAAAGAGAGTATTCAAAATTATAGAAAGGGATAGGAAACTTTAACCTTTTCTGCAAAAAGAATAAATGACAAAAAAAACAATTTTTTTTGTAAAAATTTTTTAAATTAGATGACAATTTCTAGGAAATTATTACCTAATGTACGCGTATAAAATTACAAAATACTGAAGTTTTTGTTAGAATAGATGCCCTTAAAGCACACGGTGTTTTGTAATGGATATTATTACTAAATAAATAAATTGAAATTTTTCATTATATTTGTGGATATGTATTTTAAATACTTCATGAATATCATTAAAATTCCTTAATTATTTATATGACCTTAAGTATAGTATGTAAGTGTTATAAACAAAAGGATGATATTTAAGAATGATAATTAAAATAGTTAGTAATATCATGATGATATTTAAAAATAATAATTAAAATAGTCAATACTATATGACAATTATCAATTAAAGTATGAAATCTTTGAAGCCTTTTGGTATTGTCTTAAAAATAGGTGAAAATGTTTTTGTTTTGAAAAATGAAAAATTTTTTAGGAATTGTGCTGAAAGTATTTTTAAATTTTTGCCTCAAAAAACATACAAAAACATTTCTAAAAATTCTGATAACAAAATCAAACTGGGCCTTTAATCAAGCATTAGTACGGTAGGTCATTTTCCGTTAAGAATGGAATGGTCTTATTCAAACCATTAATGTAGCAAACATTAAATGAGTGCACTGCATATAACATGATTATGTAGGATTGAGACGTGATATCATATAAACGGCTAAATATTTATATTAAAATATAGCGAATTCTAGTCACATTAGTAATATATAATTAATTATTCAATTAAAGTATGACATCTTTAATTGAACATTACTACTGTAGATCATTTCCATTAAGAATGGAACGGTCTTAGCCAAACCATTAATATTACGAATTATTAAATAAGTGCATGTAATGTGTTGTAATTATGTAAGATTGAGACACGATGTGATATGAATAGCTGAATAATTTTTGTTAAAATGTAGCAAGTCCTAATCACGTCATCAATCGATGGTCATATAAAAGATGATTTTAATCTAAATTTATTAGCAGACTTTTATTTGTTAAATTATGTCTTTGGATTTGCTCGATGTGGATTCGAGAATGCTAATTCTATCCCTTGTATTTCAGACGCATAATAATGTATGTAGTTGGGAATGTTAATATTATATGATAGAATTCAATTTTGCTTTATTAAGAAGTATATAAATAATTTTCTTGAGTAATTGTTAGGTTTGGAATAATATGAGAGCTCAAATTTGTGATTAAGTTCATGAATTTATTATTCATTAGAGAATCTATGCGCTCAAGGATAAATATGTAATTGCAAAGTTTAACGGATTTTACTTGCCTTTATTTATGAATTATTTATGGAGAATCGATTTATGTGCAATGATAATATCAAATGAACAACTCCAAATATGAATAATTATACATCAATAATTTTAATTCTAGTGGTGCAGTTTCAAATTTTTAATAGAGTAACATTGAACTAATAAAAAAGTAGTATATTAATTGAAGAGTTTAATTAACATATTGGTTTTATTAGACTTTGAAATTATGGGTCCATTGGCTCCTGCCATCTTGCAAATACGGTTTGGACAAGTACAATTATTACCTTTACTAATTAATTTAGAATTATAGAATTCTAAATTAATATTGCACAAAATAATTTCATTATGAATTAATTTATAATTATTAAATAATACAATTATTTAACAAAAATTAATTTTAGAGGACATACTGCAGGATGCACCAACATTGTGATGTACTCCTACCCATGGAAGTGTTCCTCGTGCAACGCAAAACTTGTTCTCCAAGTTTTCTTTTTCTACAAATTCAAAAGTTTAAAATTTTGAAAACAAGATTTTTCCAAATAAGAATTTGAATTTTTGTAAACAAACTAAAATGAGTAATAAACAATATTCCTCTCCTTGCTAATAGAAGATTGGCTCCATGCACACAAAGAGATTTTGTGTGTGATGCCATTATTAAATAAAGGAAAGAAAATATTATATTTTATTTTATAGTTAAATATATGATATTTAATTTAAAACTAAAGGAAGCTCTCAAAATTAATTAGGTCTCTTATTTTCTATAAATAGAAGACTCTTCTATTTATTCTACATAGAACTAAAGAGTCTTAGTTAGACTACAAAAACTCTACCAAACACTATAATAGGCATGTGAAAGAGAAAGAAAAGGATAAGAAGAGTATTTTCATTCTCGGTCCCATTTAGTTCATGTATTGAAATTAGTAGGAGAGAAAAATGAGAAGAATGATCATCTAAAAACCCTTAATCTTTCTATACCCATACATACTTCCAAGTGGTCACAAGAACTAAGCGAGAAAGACTACGATGTCATAGAGAACATTGCCCATAGCTTTTTTATTTTTAAGCATTAAATTAATATCATCTATAGCCATGTGTTTCAAAAGTTTTATGAAAAATTTTGTTATATACGTTCCTCACTTTTGCCACATTTTTGCATATTTTCTCTACCATCATTTTAGAAAAGCAATATTTTCCATGTTGTTGTTTGGTTGGTTTTTCTTCATTGATTGGATTGGTTTCAACCGAAACCCCTAGAGTGATCAAATCACTCGTTAACTCCTCGAGTACCACTTTCCTTCGAAGCTTAAAGTCATTCATATAACTTTTCTCAAGGAATATTACATTCATTGAAACCACGACTTTATTTTCTTTTGGGTTATAGAAATAACCCATTTTAGTCCCTTTTGGATATCCTATAAACATGTAAACTTTCGAACGTGCTATCAACTTATTCGCTTCCTTGTGTAAGACATAAGCTGGACATCCCCATATGTGAATATGGTCTAAGGATGTCTTCCTATCCGTCCATAACTCATGATGAGTTTTATGAATTGATTTTGAAGGCATATTGTTCAAAGATAATATATGGTTTGTAGTGCATATCCCCAAAAGGATAAAGGTAAGGTCGAATGACTCATCATGGACCTAACCATGTCTAACAAAGTCCTATTTCTTCTCTCAACTATGCCATTCTACTGTGGAATGTTCGGCATAGTCACATGAGATAAGATCTCATTCTTTAATAAGTGTCCTAAGAACTCATTGAAGAGGTATTCTCCACCTCAATCGGATCAAAGTGCCTTTATGGGTTTACATAATTGCTTTTCTATTTCAGCTTGAAACTCCTTGAACTTATCAGAAGTTTTGCTTTTATGACACATTAGGTAGACATGCCCATATCTTAAGCAATCATCAATAAAAGTGATGAAATATTCATACTCTCCACGTGCCCTGATGTTCATGGGGCCACAAACATCACTATGCACAAGTTCTAGAATCCCTTCGACCCTATTGCCCTTAAACTCGAATGGTGTTTTAGTCATTTTATCCTCCAAACAAGATTCATATTGTGGTATAGATTCCACTTCTAAGTGACTTAAACGTCAATCCTTTACCAACATTTGAATCCTATTCAGACTCATATGACATAATTGCAAATGCCAAAGATAAGTCTCATTAGAGTGAGAAGTTTTAAGTCTTCTAGAGTTATTATTAACCTTGGTGTTCAACAATGAGTCCATCTTAGGTTTGATAAAATATAAATTGTTTTACATCCATCCATCATAGATAAAATATTTATTTTTATGAATCATCACTTTATTATTAAAATATATTGAATAAGAGTCTTTAAAAAAATAAGCTACAGATATCAAATTCATTTTAAGTTTAGGAACATAAAAACAATCTTTCAAAACTAAAATCCTATAATTATTGAAATAAAGATGGATATCTCCTATCAACACAAGGCGCTTCATTTTAGTGGGAGGATCGGATGTCAACCTGAGAGGTATATATTCAATAGTAAAGCCTACTCGACTAAACCAGTTGAATATGACAGGAATCCTTACACCTACACAGAGGCTATAGAAGATATTGATTCAAAGCTCTGGACAAAAGCTATGAACACTGAGATGAAGTCTATAGATACTAATCAAGTTTGAAAACTTATGGATCTTCCCAAAGGGGTAAAACCTATAGGGTATAAGTGGATCCACAAAAGAAAAAGATGGGCTGATGGGAAAGCCAAAACCTATAAGGGTAAATTGCTAGCTAAGGGATACACGTAAAAGGAACTAATCAATTACAAGAAAACATTTTTGCCTATAGCCATACTTAAGTCCATTCGCATTCTCTTGTCCATAGGTGCCACTCTTGACAACAAGATTTGGTAGATAGATGTCAAGATGGCCTCTTTGAATGGCTATCTTGACGAGTCCATAGATATGGTACAACCAAACAAGTTCAAGGCTAAGAGTCAAGAGAACAAGGTTTGTAAGCTGCTAAAGCAAATTTATGGACTTAAGCAGGCTTCATGTTCTTGGAACATAAGATTTGATTAGGTGATTAAGACTTATAGGTTTGAACAAAATGTGGACGAATCATGTGTCTACAAACACATTAAGGATGAGAAGGTGCTTTGTCTATTGCTCTATGTAGATGACATTTTGCTTATTGGTAATGACGTTGAGGCATTGTCATCGATGAAATTATGGTTGACCAAGTAGTTTGACATGAAAGACTTGAGTGAAGTAAATTATGTTCTAGGTATCCAGATCTTTTAGGATAGGAAGAACAAAATGATAGCTTTATCCCAAGCGGCATACATTGACAAAATTCTCAAGAAGTATGTGATGCAGAATTCTAAGAAAATAAGCAACCATCTCGATCTAGAATTACTCTTTTTAGGAAAGACTCTCCAAAATCTGATGAAGAAAGAGAATACATGAAGAAGTTTCCTTATGCTTCGGCGTTAGGTAGTCTCATGTATGCAATACTTTGCACACGACTAGACACTTGTTATATGGTCAGGATAGTAAGTCGATTTAAGTCAGATCTAGGATCAAACCATTGGGTTGTGGTCAACCATATTTTCAAGTACCTGAGAAGGACTAGAGATCATATGTTAGTCTATTCGGGTGAAGATCTAACACCTCTTGGATACATTGATTTGAATTTCTAATCTTGTCTGGATTTAATAAGATCAACTTCTAGTTTTGTGTTTACTCTGGGTGAAGGTGCCATTGTTTGGAGAAGTATCAAACAAGATTACACTTCGAATTCAACGATGGAGGTCAAGTATGCAGCAGCTAGTGATGCTTTAAAAGAAACAATGTGGCATTGCAAGTTCTTTAAGGATCTTAAGGTAGTTCCTGGTATGGATAAGGCAGTATTGTTGTATTGTGATAACAATGTAGTGATAGCTAATGCTAAGAAACTAAGATTTCATAAAAAGAGTAAGCATATTCATCAAAAATATCATGTGATAAAGGACTTTGTTGTTGCTGGGCATGTTGTAGTATGTAAAATCACATCTGAGGATAATTTAGCTGATCCTTACATGAAGACATTAACTACGAGAGTTTTCGAGAAGCATGTAGAGGCTACGGGGATGTGAGATATGTCATATTTACTCATTTAGTACAAGTGAAAAATTGTTAGACATAGTGCTCTGAGGAGTAAAATCTTGAAATGTGTTTTTGGAGATATTTTATCAATAAAGAAAATTTATTATTCATATACTAAATGTTGTCCTCTTTATGTTTTTTTTTTGTTGTACATTTGTTAAGGAAATAAAGTTTGAGACTGTCAGTCTAAACCTTTAAGAATTGTACATATGATGGACAAATTATGCAAAAGACACGAATCTTAAAGGTGATGGTTTAAGTGAGAAGATCCGCAATAGAGGGAATAAAGTTGGACACTTTATTCATGCTAAGATGTATTGGATTGAGACAAAAAAGTTGAATTAATTTGGTTAATAATTTTGTTTGTTCAAATCAATTCACTTTAGATAATCATATATGTTGTGTCTTAATCCTGAAATGACTAATGGGCCCGTATTCTTGACTTATGCCTTTTGATGTACCAGAGTGTGACATCCTAATTTAACGATAGTATGCATACCGATACGTTGGAGACATGACTCTTGATTCATGTAGACTCGTTGTTCATAGATATAGAATCCATAGATCTTTTTATAGAGTTAATGATATTCTCTTATATACATTATCCTATAATTGAAAGACTGAAGCGCTCAATCATTTAGATACATAGGCAAAACCGAATGGTATACTATCTATGGATAGACTCGTTATTCACGTAGACTCACGAGAGTCTACATGACTTTTGATTTGCATAGATTCGTTATTCATAGATATGGAATCCATCACTCTTTTTATAGAGTTAATGATATTCTCTTATATGTATTATCTTCTAATTGGAAGACTGAAGCGCTCAACCATTTAAATATATAGATGTAACAGAATGGTATATTATCTATGAATAGTAAGTATTCCAATAGTGAGATAATGAAACGTAAGATAAAAACAATCAAGAAGGTAAAACAGAATTTATCCTTAAGCTAATTAAGAATATCCTATAAGGATGTGACACATTATAATATGTCATGGACAGTTAGCTGGAGCTTTGTAATTTTATATAGTTTAAGAGTGCAGCCCTAAGCTTTTAGTAAAGTAGCGTTAGAGTTGATAATTATAAAACATATATTTGGGATATTGTATTTTATAATTATATGAGCTTTATCTATTTATATCTTAAATTATTAGATTGGCTGAAATTCGATAATATTGGATTTAATAATTCATGTTAGTTTATTAGTTGAATTAATTTTGTGAATTAATTCAAGATAAACATGTTGAATTATTCGGATAATATTTTATTACTATGGGATTATCTGTATATGACTATTGTAATAAGATAACTTCTCAATTGAGTTATCTAAATTAAAACTAAGGCATTATGTAAGATTCTTGGGTGAAAATAAAATATTCCAAAGATTCTAGATTTTCGCCGGTCAATTGGCCAGTGGGAAACTTCGACAGGCTAATAGAGTAAATTTGGCAAGCTTATCTCCCAAATCGGTTGTTTCTCGTTATTCTTATCCCAAGGATTTGTTTTGCAGCACCAAACTCCTTTATTGCAAACTCCTTAGACAGCTCCTTCTTTAGCTTATCAATCTCCTATTTGCAACCTCCTGCTATCAGCATGTTATCGATATATAGCAAAAATATAATGTAGGAGTCACCAAAATTCTTCATATAACAACAATGATCTCCTTGACACCTCAAGAAACCATTGCTACACATAAAACTGTCAAACTTCTTATACCACTGCCTGGGAGCTTGTTTGAGGCCATACAAGCTTTTCTAAAGTTTACACACCAAGTTCTTTTACCACCAGCCATGCCTGTTACCATTTGCTGCCATCACTTTCATCTTTTATCTGGTATACCCATTTATTATGCAAGGCCTTTTTGCCTTGTGGTAACTCTACTAGTTGTCATGTCTGATTGGACACTAAGGAATCCATCTCATCTTTCATGGCTAACTTCTTGGACTTAGGCTCTCTTATCATCTTTGAGAAACTAACCCTCTTTTGTTTGCCAAAGATGCAGGCTTAACACAAACTATGATCAACAGTTTTCAATCTCAGCAATTTTCCTTTACAGTGAAGCACCTTCATTCCCTTCTAACTCATGTGATCGAGCCTATTATGCCACAGCTCGGTATTAGAAGCAGAATTAGCAACTGCTATAGTATCTTTGCAACTAGAGTTAATGTAGAGAGTTCCAACCTTACATCCCTAAGCAATAACCATCGCTCCCTTAGTGACTTTCTAACCTCCACAACTGAAGGTCACTTTATGTCCTTTGTTATCTAGTTGCCCTATCGAAATCAAATTACACATTAGTTTGTGTACATGTTTCACCTTTTAAACCTTCCACATAGACCCATTAGGCATTTTCAAACTGACATCCTTAATGCCAACAATGTCCCAAGGTTCACCATTTACAAGGTAAACCTTACCATGATTTTCAGCTATATAATTCTCTAGGACATGACAGTGTGTAGTGATGTGAAATAATGCTCCTGAATCTATCACCCACGAATCAAGGGAATTGTCGACAAACAAGAGTAAGGCATCCTATGCCTCTTTAGTGGTGGCGTTTGTAGCATCATTGTTCTTGTCTTCATTCTTCGTTGGAGCCCTACAATTCTTTTTCAAGTCGCCGATTCTCCCACAATTCGAACACTTCATACTCTTACCATTCCTCGACTTGCTTCTCCCATTCCTCGACTTACCTCTCCTGCCATTATCCCTGTTAGAATGTCTCTTAAGTTTCCTGCCCCTATTATCAACCTTAAAGACCAAGTTCGACGTAGAGGCTTCACCTGAATCCTTCCTGTGAACTTTTCCCACCATAATAGAGTTTTTGACATCAACAAACTTTAGTTTTTCATTTCCAATTAAATTGGTAATGGCCACCCTCATGGGCCTAACTATTCGGTAACGAGGCCAAGAGGATTAAGGCATTGATCTCATCATCAAATTTAATCTTTACCGAGACTAATTGGTTCATGATGGTGTTGAAATTGTTAAGATGCTTTACCACCGAGGCACCTTCAGGCATTTTTAAATTAAAGACCTTCTTCATGAGATGTACCTTGTTATTGGCTAAAGGCTTCTTATACATCTCTGACAGAGCCTTCATTATCCCTGCTGTAGTATTCTCCTTCGCAATGTTGTGAGCCATGTTCTTTGATAGAGTCAAACGGATCACACCCAGCACCTGTCTATCAAGGAGATTCCACTTCTCATCCTTCATGCTTTAGGGCTTATTATCCAATAGCAAGTGCAGTTGCCTGCTATAAAAGTAGTATTCCACTTGCATCCTCCAATAGAAAAAATCCAAACCATCAAATTTGGTGATACCGGCTGCCAAACCTTCTTCTCTCGTCATCGTTCTTGATTCAAACCTCCACTTTGATACCACTTGTTGGGGAATTAGGTACCTCTTAATTCTAAAGATCGCAAGAATGAATAATTACAGAAAAGAAATTGGAGAAAAAAAGAAAAGAGAGACAAAAATTTTTATACAGGTTCTTCCAAATTTGAGACTACGTCCTGTTTTTGCCCGTTATAGTTCCACTATGATGAAAGAGATTACAGATTACAGATTACAAGAGAAATTTATCACACTCTCAACTAGTGTTTTCTAAATCTCTCTTCTATATAGCACCCTGTGGGAATTTTTCACTCAACAGTGGAGCTCTTACACAAAATATACCTCATACAAAATAATGCCACTCACACCCTCACAACCCTAGCCATCTTATGTCTATTTATAGCCTAAAGAAGAGAAAAATAGAAACTAATAAGAAACCTTAGTAGTTTCCTATTTTTAGGCCTTTAAAACACGACTTTTACACACAAAAATAGCAAAAAGATAGACTCTGGGTGCTGCGGCACTCAAAACCGGTTCCGCAGCGTTAGTTTGAACCTCAGGCAGGCGCACAAGACCCTAATTTTAAGCACCGCAATGCCCGGCCACTGCCCCCTTATTATTTTTTTCTTCTTCTTCCTGCTGGGTTGATTTGGCTCCACATTGCAACACTTAAAGTATCTTAGCCAGTAGTACTTATTCTTTCTGATATTTTACAATAGCTAATATACATTTTATAGCTTTATAACATGATTGATTGAAGTCTTACTTTCAGGGTAGCACATAGAAGCTACATTGAGAGTTAATAGCCTTATAGTTACAAGTTTTAGGCTTCTTGTTCACAATATTAATGTTCCCACAACCTATGTTATTGTTGTTTATAGATTTTGGCTATGAAAAGTAGTGCTTTTTAGGCTGGCTCGATATGGCTAATTTGATGAATGAGCTGTTGGCTTAGGTGGCGTTACATAAAGGCATTTGTTGCAAACTTAGAGCGTTTATTATGAGAATTCATTATGAGAAAAACTTGGTGAATTCTCAAGGAGCTTTTAGAGAGAGAACTTTGGAGAATTAAGGCTCTAAAATGATACCTCTCAAATATGGAGTAGGTTCTGGGAGCCAGAAACAAATCTTTCAATCATAGAAAGTCAATATGACTAGTGGCAAGTGTCTTCTCAGATGCTACTTAGGCCGAAGATAAGTTGTGCAAACCAAAGTTGGGCAAAATGGGTGTTTTCTTTGAGTAAATTAGTTAGACCAAAGACAAGTTATATGCTGAGGAGGCTTGAAATATGGCAATGAGTCTAAAAGCGAGTAGTTAGCTAGTCGTCTAGAAGGCCACGCCATAGACTAGCATTGGTGGAGTTTCAAAGCAAACTTGTGATTTCATTTGTTTTTGTTAGTTGTAATTTTAAATCAATAATATTCCTTCTTCTCTCGCCGGTGTGATTAACACTCATAGTTTTTCCCTCACATGATTTTTTCTCATGTTAAATAATCATATTATCATGTTTTTGCTTTTATAGTTATTTTCTTCATAATATTCACTTGTATCAATGGGCTAAGAATTTTTTAGGTTAAATAGTGTAGTAGGTCCTTAAACTTTTGAAAGTGTGACAGTTTCGTCTCTCCCTTATAATTTTAATGGCAAAAATCTCCTCAAAATTCTTTAGAAGGGACAAATCTACTAAAATTGTGATCTTGTTGCTAAAAACTAGCATTTTACACCACGTGACGTGAGATGCTTGTGACCATTTAGAGGAGCAAAATAAAGGAAATTACCATAATAAGACGGAGGAAAAGAAATTAGGGTTTTAGACAATTGAGAAAGACGTCTTCCACAGTTCCCCATATCGAAAAAGATTGGGACTCTCATCTTTCTTTGAAAAGTTTGGGGCTTTTGCTTGAAAAGTCGCTTTCTCCATCAGTGAGCGCCGACAAGCTTGTGTGGGTGCCCTAATGATCATATTTACAACAAAGGATTGTCCCGTATGTCGTTGGTTACGTGCTGAAAAAGTATTGCGCCATGCAACTACATTTGACTATTTCTATTGTAGGGAAAGTCAAATTTTACTTGGCACATGACTTTCTAGTCACAAATAATATGAGCTTCAGCATAACATTTGAATGATATTAACGAATATCGACGGCAAATGCGTTCATTTTTGAAGGCATATCTTGTAAAATATTAATGGTCTCATACAAATATTATTATTTTGGTTGGAGCGAGAGGAAATATGATAGAAAGAAAGGTTAAAAAATTGGAACAATAAAAACTAATTTTTTTGTTGTTTTTAACTAATAAGAGAGTTTTATTTTAATTTATAACATATAAATGTTTTTTGAAAATAAGTTTAAGTAAGCATATATTTCTTAAAAGTATAATTTTTATTTTTAAAAAATATATTTAGCTTTTGATGGATTTAATACCATGAGTACTATTTGCACTATTTTTCAATGTATTTTCTTTTTGATTCTTTTTTTTTTCTGCTTTTTTACCCAACAACTTAACTTTATTAAATAACAATTTGTCGTTTTTATTCTCTCTCCAAAAATCTCTCCACTTTTTTCCCTCCATTTTTCTTTCCTCCAAAAATAGTGCAAGAATTTCATGGAATTTTTTTGAAGAAAAATTATACTACTAATCACGCCTTAAACTTGTTTTCTTATTATCAAGTTGTCAATATGAGATTCCTTAACGTTGTCAATGTGATTTCCCTAATTTGAAATATATTTTCCTTTTTTCAAAAAAAAAGTCAATTATTATTTTATAAAAAGTTGTCAATATAATTTCTTTAGTTTGGATTATTTTTCTTTTTTTAAAATATTTGAATCAATATAGAAATTTTTTGCAATATACTCTCCTTGAAAAAAAAAGGTTTCATGACTCAATAGTTATATTTCCTGACCCGTGAGGGTTTCAAAGTTGTCAATGTGATCAACAACATTAAGAGTACATTTTTTAAGGGCAAATATTTTAATCTTGACAGCATTAACAACATTTCAAAAATCGAATCGCGAATTCCACACAAATTGAGGAAAGCTCAAAGGCACCACTAGTACTTATCACTGTGACTAATAAAATACGGGCTCAATGGGTCTTATATTACAGTACCTACGTTCTAACACTATTACCCCATGTTTGGTTCCCACTACAAACTCAGTTATAAACAGTATAAAGTTTCACATGCTACAATAACAATAAAAAAAAATTGCTACAATATAAAGCTCTTATATGCTACATTAAAAGTGGTTCTAATCACTAGTTTCCACCACCCTTTTAAACATTCTCTTAGTGTCTTATGGCATTGCTTCAATCAGAGAGATAGCTACATAATCAAGTGTAATTTATTATTTATATTCTGAATTGAATACGTATAATCTGTTCTTTTATTAATTTATTTATTTTTGATGGCGCGATGCGTATAATTTGTTCTTTCATTAATTTATTTATTTTTGGTGGCACGGCGTGTATGACCTGTTCTTGGCATCGCAGTATTTATTGTCTTTAATAATTATTATTGTTTTGGATTCATGAACACAATTTTAGAATCCATTTGCAGTCAAATTTAGGGCATTAATGACTTTTCATTGAGTAATCGCCAACGACTTAGTATTTGTTGTCTGAAATAATAATTAGTTTTTGGATTCAACAACATACTTTTTAAGATTTTTTTTTTTTGTTCTTTTCGATGAATGGTCAAGTTTTAAGACACTAATGACTTTCTTTATGACCTGTTCTGTATTATTTAAAAATATATAATTAGAGAAAATTTTGTGATCTTTTCTTCTGATATAATATACTATACGTTCAACTTTTTCCCCTCTTGCAGAAAGATAATATATAGTCAAATATAAGACATAAATGAATCTGCCTTGAAGATAAAAACATAGCATTAATAAAATGTTAGAGACCGATTCAAAAATCTAGAATGGTGTTTTGAAAAGGTAACGAGAAATATAAATTAAAATTATTTTTATTGTATTAGGTAAGAGTTTTATATTATAAAAATATATTATTATTATTATTAAAATATATATAAGTTTTATATTATTTATAACTGAAAAAATAATAAAAATGTTTTTATCAAATATAAGGTTGATTAAAGACGAAGAAATAACATAACCGCAAATCCACACCGTTCAATCGTACGACCGGTCAAAAAAGTCTTCTTTCTGCGAATATACCGTCCGCTTTATCCATTCCTGTCGGAATACCAATAAGGGTATTTTAGTAACTTCGTCTTTCCTTGAGATCCCCGAAATTCCACTATCCGCCGTTGGATCCACTATCATGAACATCGACGGCCAGAATCACGAGTTTGACCGTCGTACAAAAGAGAAATAATTCAGCCTGGAATGATTGGCTTTTATCGCGGTTTGACCGTAGAAAATTCAAAAAACAGCTAAATATATAAAAAAAAATCAAAAATAAAGAAGAAAAATAATTAATGATAACAGTCTAATTAATTAATTAATTAATTCCCAAGAATTAATTATTAATTAATTAATTAAAAAACAAAAAGCCCACCTGTCAGGCTTTGCTTATAGAACACAGGGATCGAGGGAGAAAATCAGACTGGAGGAGGGAAAGAGGGAGAGAGCGGAGTTTTGCTTTTCCATTTATTTATTTTTTTCCCGATCTTTATTTTCTTCTCATTTTTTCTCAGATTTTTCCTGGTTCTGGTTTTGGGATTGGGGATTCGTTATCAGAGAGGGAGGAGAGGAGAGGAGAGGAGAGGAGAGAGAGAATTCTTCTCTCTCCTTTCTTTTTTTTTTTCTTTTTTTTTTTCCCGTAATTTTTACAATTCATTCTTTTGGGGTGATTGGTTGAAGAAATTAGGGTTTCGAGATTGGGGTTCGGTGATTGTTCACCGGAACGAAGCAAGAAAGATGAATATGATGCGTCGTCTCAAGAGCATTGCCTCGGGTCGGACCTCCATTTCGTCGGACCCTGTAAGTTATTCTCTGCGTTTTTTTTGTTGTTTTTTGGTTTTTATTTTTGGTGATGGATGATTTGATACGATTGGTTCTAGGCCAATGAACCAAAATGACAGAACAAAGAAAGAGAAAACAAAAAAGTTTGTTCTTTTGTGTTTTGGTTTTTGGACATTTGACTAGCTCAGCTCAGGGAAGACAAAAACTATGAAGCTGTCATTTTTTGTTTTTTTTGTTTTTTATTCTTTTTTAAATTTCTTTGGGCCTTCTGGTAATTTTCTTTTTCTATCTCAAAAAAATGGTGATTGTTAATTTTCCTTGTCTAACTTCGTGGGCATTTCGAGGGATTTAAAGCTCTGCCTGGCTTTGTTTTGTTTTTTGTTCTTTTTTTTTTTTGGGTGTAATATTTGTAATCATGGTTACATTGAGTTTTGGTCAATCGATTGTTATGAATTTGCAATCTCTATTCTGAATGGGATGAAGATTAAAATGGGATCTGACGGTAATTAATTACTTTTATACGCATTGATTGATGGTTTTCTGCCTAAGATTGATTGTTTTCTTAATCTAGGTGATTAAAAGAAGCATAACTATTCTGGAATTTATCTTGATGCATTGTGGAGGATGTTACATTGTTGTATGAGCAATGTTGAAATTTGCCCTTTTTTGGGAAAAAAATTAAGGCCCAATATTAATTGTTTCTGGGGCTTTTCTCTGACATCTTTGGTAATATGAATAGCAAAGTGGGTAGTAACTCTCCAGCTGAACTATTGTTTAAAACTTCGTTTGTTTAAAAGGAATAATTTTCCAGATTTTTTTTCTTTTTTTTCTGGGCATTTTGATGAGCCTTTGGGGAAACTGCGTGTTCATCAACAGAAAATAACCTCCGGTTAAATTTGGGAAGGAACTTTTAAATTTACTTGCTAAAAAAAAATCCCGATTTACTATCATCACTTACCAGTAAAGGGTAAGGGTGAAAAACCCTGTAGGAAACACTCTGTCATCATTTACAGCCTCCACCATTTCCTTTGTCATGTCACTGTCACCATGTCATCATATTTGTTCTCACTTGCCAATGCACGCTCAAACAGTTTCCAGTTTTTTTCTTTCAGTAAAGTTAAACGAAAAAAGGGCTTTTTTTTTCATGAAGAAAAAGCTTTCCTTCTTCTTCTTCTTTTTTTTTTTTAAACAAAAGAAAGAAAAATATTGAAAGAGACAAATGAAATGAAATGCAGTATCTTGTACTTTGCCTGTGAAATTTGCATGACACGCGTGTTATCAGTTTTATGCCTCCATTTACAATTAATTTTTCAATATTTCTATGCTTTTTAAGTATAATTGTTCTACGAGAAATCATAAAGATCAGTGATGTGGATTGTGTAAGACTTGCAAGGCAATGAAATTGCCTTATTAATTTCCTGTGTTTCTAAATTTATTGTTAATAAGTTTAACTCATTTTCTTTTAGGGAGTGGATTCTAGCACAAAGAGAGCAAAGGTTGATCAGGAAACTGAGCAGGTAAATTCCGAATCAAATGGAGCTGAGGCCAGTACCACCAATTTAGAGCAGTATGTGCCTTCCATGTCACTGGAAAATGTTGCATGCACATCCACTGCATCTTCGATAGTTAAACCGGAGACTAAAGCAGAGGATGTAGCAGAGAGATCTGGCTATGATCAGCTGCCCAAAGAAATGCATGAAATGAAAATTAGTGATGAGAGATCCAATAGCCATGATGAAAAGGTAACTCTTTATTCGCATTGAGTTTCAGTGTGTATGCAGCTTATTCATATCTAAAACAATGGTATTTGCTTCTGTATAACGTAGAGAACTACCAAAAAATTTTGATCTAGTACTTCAATTTAGTCATGAACAAGTTTGAACTTTTTACATTCAAGAATCAAGCCCAATGGAAATAAGAGGAAAGGGCAAAACAAGATCCAAATATAAGCAATTGTTAAATGATTAGTTTCTTTTGCCTTCTGTAGGATGTGGAAGCCACTGTTATAAATAGCCATGGGACGGAAGCAGGCCAGATAATAGCAACTACAGTTGGCGGTCAAAATGGACAACCTAAACAGGTTAATGTCTTTAGGAAATCGTTGCTTTATGTTTAGAGGTTTATTAATTTGTTTATTTTTCCCCGTTTTGTATGATGTGCTGTTTTTATGGGTGACTAGACAATATAAAAATAAACGCAAAAAAAAAAAAAAAAGATCAAAGTAATCATCTACAACTACATAAAGGATACCTTTGGTCGTACATATGACTAACTTTTGCATGATAACTTATTAACTTTTCTTCAAGCCCTTTACAAAACCTTAACAATATTTTCTGCTTGGGATGCAGACAATCTCATATATGGCCGAGCGTGTGGTTGGCACTGGTTCCTTTGGTGTTGTCTTTCAGGTACTTGGAATCAGTTTTATGAATCCTTAATCTAAGTTTTGGTTACTTAGACCAATAAAAAAAAGAGAGAGAAAGAAATCTAAGTTTTGGTTTGTTCTTTTATTCTTGTAAAAAAAAAAAAAATTCATTTCATCTTCTTGTTGGCATCAATTTCTTCACTCTCATGATTCATAATGGTTTGTAGGCAAAATGCGTGGAAACCGGTGAGGCCGTTGCAATTAAAAAAGTGCTGCAGGATAAGAGATACAAGAATAGGGAACTTCAGGTCATGCGCTTGCTTGACCATCCTAATGTCATCCAACTGAAGCACTGTTTCTTTTCGACAACTGACAAAGATGAGCTCTACCTTAATCTTGTCCTTGAGTATGTATCTGAAACTGTCTACCGAGTTTCAAAGCACTATATCCGGCTGAATCAACATATGCCTCTTATTTATGTACGACTTTATACGTATCAGGTAAGTTTTGGATCGTTTTTATTCTTGCATTTCGAGATATAAAGCTTATGTGTTCTCTAAATATTCGGTTATATTGTTTTATTTTATGCAGATTTGCCGAGCGTTAAATTACCTACATCATGTTGTTGGCGTGTGTCATCGTGACATTAAGCCCCAGAATTTACTGGTAGGTTTTCCTTCCTCTTACCTTATTGGTCCTTGAATGCCTGTCCCGTTTCATTAGCATATCTGGACACCGAAATTTGTGAATGTTGCCTCTTGGGTAACTGTAAAGTGAAACAGTAACATTTTCATTTTTCCAATGTTTGGATTCATTTAATTTAGAAACATATCTGCTGCTTTGCTATAAATGATCGTTCTCACGGAATTATTGCATTATCTTGATTTTGGCTTATAAGTTTCTGGCACATTATGCAGGTTAATCCCCATAGTCATCAGCTTAAAATATGTGATTTTGGGAGTGCAAAAGTGTTGGTATGTCTTCCTTTTTTCTTTTTTTCTTTTTTTTTTTTTTTTTTAATAAAGAAGAGGTACTTCTCTGATTTCAGAGAACTTAAAAAAGTTTTTCTGGCCTTTTTAGGTGCCAGGTGAACCCAACATATCATATATCTGCTCACGGTATTACAGGGCTCCAGAACTTATATTTGGGGCGACAGAGTATACTACTGCAATTGATATGTGGTCTGCTGGTTGTGTCATGGCTGAGCTTCTTCTGGGACAGGTGAATGAGTCTGCAATTGATGTGGTCTGCTGGTTGTGTCAGATTGCTAGCTTATTTTATTCATATTTTATAAAGTATGTAAAAGAGTTTGCTTTCTTGTTTTTGATAGCATCTATTCCTGAGGCTTTTGTTACATAGTAATCTTTTTTTTTTTTTTTTGAATAAGTTACATGCTATATTTGGTCATGGAATTTCATGTTTTGTATGAAGTATTCAAGGCAGATAAGTTGAATCTGTTCTTTCCTGCTGGTATCATATTTTTCTGCATAGTAATCGTCAATGCAGCATGCCTCTGAATATCATGGTATGCTGCATGGCTTTTGGGTTGTTAACAATTTTGATATTTTGGGACTTGTTGTGAATGGCGCTAATGAATTATATTTGGCACTAATTATCTATACGTGGAGTATCTGGAACTTGATGGTTGTAGCATTAATGATCTTTGCAAATAACCTTTTGTATTCATTGAGGTTTGGTTTATTTTCCATATTTCTCTTCTGGAGCTCCCTTCGTTTTTGGTTTGGTTTATTTGCCGTCCTTTAGAGCTCCCTCTGTTTAAGCATTATTGAATTAACTGCATTACTCTTTTGCTGGTCTTTAATCTAATAATCCTCATGCATATTTCTGATGCCTGCTGGATCATTTACTCTTGCAGCCATTGTTTCCTGGAGAGAGTGGTGTTGATCAGCTGGTAGAAATAATCAAGGTATAGTTTGTAAATTACCATTTCTTCGCTAATAAATGGTAGTTTTGCATTTTGTATTATCTGACTGGTTATAATATTTTCTAATTTTGCTACATTATTTTTAGATTCTTGGGACACCAACTAGAGAAGAAATCAAGTGCATGAACCCAAATTATACAGAATTCAAGTTTCCTCAGATCAAGGCTCACCCATGGCACAAGGTCTGCTTTTTTAAGAATTACAGAAAATTTATGATCAGTATATTTTGTTTATATTGTTTATGTTTTCATGTTGTGAAATGTCCAGATATTTCAAAAGCGAATGCCCCCTGAAGCGGTTGATCTAGTGTCAAGGCTGCTACAGTATTCACCAAATCTTCGTTGCACCGCTGTAAGAATGTTACATATTGTTTTTGGTGATTTTTGCTTGATTATACTCTGTTGGCATGATACTTTATGCTGCTCCAATCAAATGTGATTATGTACCATGCGGTTTCATTCTGATGATTATGTTTTAAATTCCGACATAGTGGTGACCTTTAACGAGAAATGCTAGTTTGTAACCTCCTTTTGTTTCTGCCATAAGATTTGTAGTCGATAACTATATATGGCTGTTAACGGTCATGTTTCACCTGTTCATGTCAACGTTATGCAATTGCAAATTCTGATGGGCCTAATCCATGTCGTTATTTTCAGTTGGAAGCGTGTGCACACCCCTTCTTTGACGATTTAAGAGACCCAAATGTATGCTTGCCTAACGGCCGACCTCTACCGCCTTTGTTCAATTTTACAGCTCAAGGTATAACTGATCTAACCCTTTCTCCCTCTTTCCCTTTATTTCTTTACCATTGCTGATAACTAGTGCCTTGCAGAACTGTCTGGTGCATCCACTGAGTTGCGGCATCGTCTTATTCCTGAGCATGCGAGGAATTGACACGAATAGGAGCTGGTTTTGTTTGTATGCGATGTAAACGTGCTTTCTGTTTCTTAGTTGCACACAAGCCATTCTGTTTTAGTGCTCAAATAGCCGACATCTACCAACCCTTACAGACAAAATGGAGGGTTTTAAGTCTTGCAAGATGTTCAATTTCTGGCAATCCAAATGCTGAACCAGCGGGTGAGATTATCACGTGGATGGAACGGGTATGCTTGGCAGTGAGGCTTCAACAATATAAATATCTACGCTGTATCGATGTAGCAATGTTGTTCTCATTGACATTGAAAGATGAGTTTTCAATACAATGTGTAGTCATATAGTTTTTGGGGGGCATTTTTGTTTCTGGGATTAACTTAACGGAATCTGTTTACATTAATTAGGTTGTTATCGATGTATACCGTTATGTTATCACATTCTCGCATTCTGTTGAAAGAGAAATTGAAGATTCAAAAGTAATTGACTTCTTGTCATCTATTTTTGTTTGTATGGTTAGTCATTTCTACCAAGGTAGAAAAGGTTTTTTGGAGCAATCCATGCGGTTAATTCCACTGCCATTTTGCTCTTGTGGGCTTGTAAAGTTTTCGCGTGCCTTGTTTTATGTCAAATAATAATAACGATTAAAGCCATTCTACCAACTTCTCAAACCGATGTAAAAGCACCTATTTCTCCGCGAGCAAACAAAGCAACTATGTTCTTTTGCTAGAGCTGTACCGTTGGACTGCAGAAAGTTTTTGCCGTTAAAAGGGGGACCATCAAGAGACAAAACATATGACAAACGCCAAAAAAAAAAAAAAAAAAAAAAGAAGAAGAAGAAAGGAAAGATCTTTTATAATCTGCTCATGCTAATGTTACATGATTGGTTCTCTAGAATCTCTGCCTTTGTCTTTTAAAGTAGTGAGAATAATGATGACTACCAATTACGGTCTTCTGCTTTGATTATTATGGCAAATGAAACGGCCACTTTATTTGTCCCATGAAATTTTAACCCCATTCATATGTGTCAAACTTTGATAGGTCAAAACACCCTTTTCTTCTTAACTCTTTTTCAAAAAATAAATAAATAAATAAAAGAACAACAGACTTGTATCAACTTAGCTAGTGCAGGTTTTGAATAGGAATGACCTTATATAGCATTTAAAAGAATGCATTTTCTTCTCATAGCTCCTCACAACCGATTTGCTGAGAGCATTCAACTTTGCACACAGCTCAAGCAACCCTATTGCCCTGGCAGCTTAACTGGTACCTGTTTCTCTAATGAAGGCAAGTGAGCATCTGGAGAGAAGCAAGTGATCCAAACTTCACAGATAATAAATCTCCAAGTAATGTAACTTCCAAAGAAACCTTTCAAGCTTTGAGATTACCTGCAGTCAAATCACTCTCAAGATCAGCCACAACCATACAAACATTCAAATATTCAAGATATTTGTGGATTCTCAAATCTCAGATAAAAGATCTGTTAGTGAGAGGTTGAAATGCAAGTCGTCAAATGATGCTTCAGTTGCAAGGAACTTTGACTATGCTCAAGAATATTTGAAGTACAAAAAGGTATTGAGTGCAAAAAGTGCACCATGATTGAAGAGGTGTATTGAAAAATTCTTCGTCAAGCCGAACTCTCAATTCCTTGACACTCTGCAACAGAGCGATCAGACTCCTGATCACATGACTGGACCGGAGTAGTGTGTGCTGAGACTGTATAAATACACAACATAAGTGCTTGGTGAAATAAAAGCTGGTAGATTCAAGGCAATAGACAGCTTTTGACATATATTTATCAGCCATTCATCAACTGTAGGCTTGAAGTTCAAGGTGTCTTCCTTTACCAGGTTTCAGTGCTTTCAAATTCTTCTGTTTCAACCCATATGTCCATTTTCATTCGGAAAACTTCTAAGCCTTCAAAGTGGCAGGGGGAGGATAAAATCAACTAATAAAGGCAACAAGGTTATTAAAATGAAATGGTGGTCTACTACCAATAGTCTCCACAAGAACAGTTTCCTTTTTTGAAATGATGAAAACAATTTGGATCCCTCAAAATTATATGCCGATTAAACACCCTCGATATATATTTCATGGCACTATGGCAATCTCCGCAAACACGAATATTCTTAAAAATCCGAATGGGTGCTCCTGCAGGAATGGTAAAAAGCGCAAAAGCAATTGCCAACTTCTCACTGTGATAAGCTAAACCAAGCTCCCTTCCTTCTTCATCCACATCGTGAAGTGCAAAATTCATGTCAGGCACATAGCCAGCCTCCTTGATTAATACCATAACTTCATCAAGCTTTAAATATATCTCATCTGCTTTTGGATGACTTCTATCTTCAGACATAAACCTATGCACTTGACTGTTCATTTCAATCCAACTGCATCCAGGCTCCTTGCTAATCCCCATCGATTTCATCAATCTTCGTATTCTCGCAGCATCTTCCCATCTACTAGCTGCAGAATACATATTAGACAGCAGAACATAAGGCACGGCATTAGAGGGTTCCAATTCTAGGAGGTTCTTTGCTGCCCTCTCTCCAAGTTCCAATTTCCCATGTACTCTACAGGCAGCAAGTAGTGCCTTCCAAACAGTTGCATCTGGTTCCACATCCATTCGATTCAATAATTCCTCAGCTTCGTCAAGTTTTCCAGCACGTCCCAAGAGATCAATCATACAGGCATAGTGTTCAGGACCTGGTTTTATTCCATAAACCTTATCCATTGATTCAAAGTAGGATCGACCATTTTCCTCAAGACCAGCATGGCTGCAAGCAAACAATAAACCAATAAAAGTAATGAAGTCCGGGTCAATACCATTTGCAATCATTTGAGAGTAAAATTTCAAAGATTCCCTTCCTCTACCATTCTGCGCATAACCAACTATAAGAGCCGTCCACGTAATCACGTTTTGGGTATGCATTAAGTCAAAAACCCTACTAGCCTCTTCTATGCACCCACATTTTGCATACATTGTCACTAATGCATTATCTACTGACAAGGATGACTGAAGACCAGATTTAGTACAGTTTGCATGAATTTGTTGCCCAAGTTCTAAAACCGTCAGTTCTGCACAGGCACTTAAAACACTGGCGATTACAAATTCATCAGGATAAACCCCTGCTACTCTCATGTCGCGAAGCAACCCGATTGCTTTTTCAGGGAAGCCATTGTGTGCATAGCCTGTAACCAGAGATGTCCACGATATCACATCCTTATCCGGAATAAGATTAAACATCTTATACGCGCATTTTAAGTTTCCCTGCTTAGCATACATGTCAACAAGAGCATTACCAACGAGTACATAGGCCTCAAAGCCAGTCTTGATAATTAGACAGTGGACAGATTTTGCAATTTCAATTTCCTTCATGACAGCAAGGCAGTTCATCACAGATGGGTATGTAAAATGATCTGTCTTCATATCTTTTGCACGCATTTTCTCAAACAAGCCCAAGGCTTCTTTCAGAAATCCCCGTCTCACGCACCCAACAATCATGGAATTCCAAGAAACCACATCATCAACCTCCATATTTTCCAACATCCTCTGAGCACAGCCAAAATCTCCGCATTTCGAATACATATCAACCAATGCGCTTTGAACAAACACATTAGCCCCAAAACCACTCCTAACTATGCATCCATGCACCTGAGCCCCAAATACACAGGCTGAAACTGCCGCGCAGGCTGTCAAAATGCTGGGAAATGTAAACTGATTAGACTCTACACCCTCTGCCCGCATTGCTTGAAAGCACTTGATTGCTTTCAAGCCTTTACCATTTTGAGAGTAGCCAGTAACCATGGCCGTCCACATCACATGATTTCTGCTATTCGACGACGACATCCCAAACAGATATTCGGCATCTGAGATGCGTTTGCACTTTGCATACATGTCAACAAGACCCGTGAGAACAAAATCACACGAGTCGAAATTGGTCTTAACTGTGTATCCGTGTATCTGTTCACCTCTTTTAAACGAACCCAATGTGGAACACAACCTCAGGACACTGCCCAACGTGAACTTGCTGGGCTTCTGTCCTTCCAGCTGCATTTGCCAAAACAGTTCAAAGGCTTCGTATTCATGTTCATGGCGGCAATACCCGGATATCAAGGACGACCAAGTGATGGGAGTTTTTGTTTGGGTCTCGTTAAAAAGCTGTCTTGCCTCCGATAATCTTCCAGAATTGGCATAACAAGCTATAATTGTGTTCCAAGTAAACTCGTCTCGAACGAGCATTTTGTCGAACACTTGGCGGGCTTCATCCATTCGACCGCATTTCACCAGCCCAAGTATCAGTCTGTTCGAATCAATCAGAGTCGAAGTTCCAACAGTATGAGCAAAATTTACAAGTCTTGAATTGAGTTTGTGCATTACCACGGCACCTTTTAAAATTCTTGAATTAAAAAAAAAAAAAAAAACTGATTAGTTGAAAAAAAATTATAGGGGCTCGGTGAGTGTTCCCCGGAACGAAGCGAGAAAGATGAATATGATGCGTCGTCTCAAGAGTATTGCCTCGGTCGGACCTCCATCTCTTCTTATTTTTTTATTTTTTTTTTGTTTTTGGTTTTGATCGTCGGTGATAGATGATTTGATACGATTGGTTCTAGGCGAATAAACCAAAATTGACAAAACATAGAAAGGGAAAACAAAAAAGTTGGTTCTTGCCGTTTTGGTTATGTTTTAAAAAACAAGCAAAAATATTTTTGTTTTAAAAAATAAAATTTTTTTAAAAATTATATTAAAAATATTTTTAAAATTTTTATCTGAAAAAAAGAACATAACCAAACGCCTTAAATTTGGTTTTTGGACGTTTGACTGGCTTAGCTCAGGACAGGCAAAAACTATAAAGCTGTTATTTTTTCTTTTTAAAAAGAAAAAATTCTTTGTGCCTTCAGGTAATGTTCTTCTATCTGTAAAAAATGGGAATTCTTGATTTTCCTCGTCTAACTTGACAGGCATTTCGAGGGATTTAAAGCTCTGTCTGTCTTTGTTTTGTTTTTTTTTTTTTTTGTTTGTTTTGTTTGTTTGTTTTTTTTTTTTTTCTCCGTATTAGCAATCATGGTTACGCTGGGATTTCGTCAATCGTTTGTTATGATCCCGCAATATCTATTCTGAATGGGATGAAGATTAGGATGGGATCAAATGGTAATTAATTCCTTTTATACGCATTGATTAATGGATTTTATTTTTTATCTAGGCGATTAAAAGAAACAAAACTATTGTGGGATTTATAAAGAAACAAAACTATTGTGGGATTTATCTTAAATTAATGCATTGTGGACAATGATACGCCTCTTTTTTGGGAAAAAAATTAAGGCCCCATGTTAATTGTTTTTGCCCCTTTTCTTTGACATCTTTGGTAAAAAAAAGCCCTTTAACTCTTATCTATTTCAAAATTGTCTTTTATTTAAAATTTTTATTTAATTATAATTACACAATTATTACTATTGATTCATTTGATTATCTCTAACCAAACAAAGCTTAAAAAGTCGTGCGATATTATTTTTAAAACATGTAAAAATATTTTTATTTTTAAAAATAAAAATTTATTAAATATTATATTAAGAGTATTTTTAAAATTTTTATCTTAAAAATTATGTAAAAATATTTTTAAAAATTTTAAAAATAAAAACAAAGAGGCCTAAAATAAAAAAATTTTGATAAATGATGTTAAGAAGAAGTTTTTTTTAATCTCTATTATCAAATTTTGCCCCTAAAATATCTCAAATCTCAGTCTCTCTCCTCTCTATATGTCTCTCTTTCATCTCTCTCTTCCCCCTTCACCTTCTTCTCTCTCTCCTCTCTACTCGCCCCCTCTCTTCTCTTCTCCTCCTTTTCTTCTTTCTTCTCTTCAACAAATCATTACCGGAGATAAATGCTAAGATTGCCGATGGTAGATCCACCTTCATGGATCCTTCACAGTCATAGCTGAGATCCTTCTTCACGAATCCTCCTTCACAGATCATTGCTGAAGATCACGAATTCATAGATTGATTGGCAAGAACAAAGATTGTTGTCTCCTTTGTCGATCTGTGATCTCCGTTGTTCAAAAAAGGGCTAGCGCAAATGAAGACCATCACCACATATCTTTGCATCAAGTTGGTGTGTGCGAGACTCATCGTTGCAAACTTTAAGAGTGCCGACAAAGATTTCCACAATCTGGAGGAGTTCCAGTGAAGCTCGTCGCAATCTGTGGGACTGCCAACTAAGCTCGCCATCATCTGTTCATCTTTGGCCGCAACCACATCTGTAGAGGACATAAAACTAAGCACCCGTGATGGTATTGTTATGAGATTAAACTTTAATGAACGAGCACCCGAGCATGAGTGAGAGGAGCTTGAGGCTAAACTTCAGGTGAAATTCTGTGTTCTATTTTTTTTTTTTTGGTTAATGGAGAAACAAAGGGAAAGAAAATGTCATTGGTGTTTTGAATCTTTTTGCTCATTGCTTTTCTTCTAGGAACAAATTTTGATTGGAATATAGCTGATTGGGTTTAGGGCCACAGTTTACAAATGATTAGGTTATTGCTCTTCCCTTGTTTTGTTAGATGATTTTTATTTAGCTATATGTGACCATTGGGACTATTCAGAATTTTTTTTCTTTTGGCAGGGAATAGATTTGTTGGAGATAAACCATTTCATTGGTCCTTTTGGAACCAAGGGCAGCGGAATTGATTACAAAACTATGTATATGTGGTTTTCACCATTTTATTTTGTTTTAGGAAGCTCCTGTAGATTTTTGGTGATAGATTTTTTACTATAATGAAAGTGTTTTATATGTGTTTAAGTTAATTTATTGTTGTTCTGTATATTGAGATTTTATAATTTGGTTTGAGTTCATTTGGTTTGAGTTCCTGGTTAAATATGAGATTTTTGGATCCGTGTCATAGATTGGTAACCTCGAGCCATCGTGCCCCTGAGGGTTGCCCCTTCTCTTTCCTCTATTGCTTGGTGTTTGGGAGCTAGCCATCGTGCCCCTGAGGGTTGCCCCTTCTCTTTCCTCTATTGCTTGGTGTTTGGGAGCTACTGTTGTTGCTTCCCATCGTCTTTTTGAAGGCTAGACCTTTAACCTCCTCTTGGTTGATGTAGCCTCTAGCTCTCTCTAGGAATTCTTTGTACGTTTTGAGGCGGAGATGATCCCTAAAGGGGATGTCTATTCTTGTGCTGCTTAGGGCTTCTATGAGGGCGACGTCTTCCGAGACTCCTCCCATCGCAACCACTTCTTTAATGAATCCACAAGCCGATCCTTTAGAGATTCATTTGGCCCCTCAGTAAGGAAGCTTAGTATCTCTTTGGTTGGTGGTAGGGATCTCACCCCCACAAACTTGTTAAGGAAGGCTACCTTCAAGTCTTGGAAGTAGGTTATGCTTCTTGCATTCAACGTCCTAAACCATCTTCTTGCGAGGTTTGGCTGAAGGTCCTAGACATAATTTCTTGTGGGACTCTGTAGATTTCCATGTATGATTCATAAATTTGAATGTGGTCATCAGGGTTTACGAGTTCCTCGTAAAGCGTCATCTATGGAGGTTTAAACCTCTCCGAAAGAGGTGGCTCCATAATGGAAGGAGCAAACAGAGTTGTGTACATGATTTCTTCCTCGCAATGGACGTCGAGCTTTTCTTCCAGACTTCCAACACGGCTTGCCAACCGCTTGATCTCGCTCGCGAGAAGCCCCAGCATGGTTTGGATTTGTTGGTTTACATGTTAAGCTATTATATTGAGGTCGGCTTGTTGGTTGCTTGATGGTTGGTCAACAGCTAGTTGGTCGACCGCATTTGGGGTTATTTTCTATTGAGATAGCTCCTCTCTCGTGTAGGTGGTCCCTCAAATCTCTTTTCCTGAGCTGGTCCCTTAAGTCTGCCATAGTCGGTGCCAAGGCCACAATTAGTCTGGTGTCATGTCTGGGGGGAAGTGGAGGTAGGCTTGTGTTTCGCCTTCATTGATTCGACGGACCGGCTTCTTGAAGCCGAGCTTGTTCTACTCTCCTCCTTCGTTCTCAACTATCCATATAGTTGGCCCTTTCTTGTCGGCCACCCTTAGTCTTGCCGGTTTGCTCAGGGTTACCTTGCTGGCTGCCATTTTGGCCACTGGCTTGGTTTCCTTGGTCTTCTAGATCATCACCTAAAGGGTTACCGCCTTGAACGCCTTCTAGGGCCGTCGAAATTTTCTCGAGCAGTCCACTCATTTTGTCCACCTTTTGTTTAAGCAATGTGGTTCATGTAGGTTGTCTACCTCTTCTTGATCCTCCAACACCTGCAACTAACTTGTCACCTCCTTCGGTGATGGAGTTGTTCATGTTGGTTCCAGTACGGTTGGTGCGAGTGGTCACCGTGATGATGATTGTTGATAGTTGTTCGTCTTCAAAAGATGAAGGCCCTCCTTCTAGTGCCAGTTGTTGATGTTGGAAAATGATCAACGTAATTATCCTCACAAATATAAAAGAATGAAGACACATGGATTTATAGTTATTCACTCTATAATGAGCTACGTCTATTGTATTTGATCTTATCAAATGTTTATATACAATACATGGATTTTCCGAGATGAGAGCATGGAGAATGTTTTTGATTCAAGGAGAGAAGAGTCTCTCTCTTTTGTTTTCCACCTATTTTTTTCCTCCTTTCCTTCTCTTTATCTCCCTTTTATAAGATGCTACATTATGGAAAAATGATTAGATTATTAACAATGGGGGCAGGAATCTATGTGTTCTACGCCAGCCAACACCCTTTGCACGTGTCTCTGCATGTGTAGAAAGTGCATCGAGTCTTGTGCTAGCGGTGTTAATTTCAAGCGCATTATTTGTACTATCGGCTTTGCTCATTCTTGTTTGTCCTTGGAGTAGGGCACATTAATGGGTGGAGGATACGAAGCCTTTTTAAGCTCAACTTCATCTTGGAGTGGCGAGGTAAATCTGTCATCTCGACTTTCACTCTATTTGAGATTAATGGACCGAGTTGGGCTTATTGTTGATCTTGCCTTCAGGCCTTGGGCCATCGAGAGAATCCAAGCCCATTAATCACATGACGACTTGGAATTTTATTTAAACAATCACACATGATACAAATGCTCTCTTTAAAGTTCTTTGGATTCGAGAATAATTTGAACATTTTACACTTTATACTAGTATTTCTTATAGTAATTCAATTTATTATGAGATGGCTATCTCCATTAAAATTCAAATATATGTCATTAACTTTAAAGCTGGGAACTAATATTGCTAGAAGTAGAGAGTTTAGGGACCACTCAATAAAAAAAATAATAATAAAAAAAAAAATTTAAAGGTCAAACCGTCCTTGCCTATAAGAAAAGGTGCTTTTGTAATATTTGCAATTGAACAAATTTCAAGCAAAGCTGTTAATCCTGTTGAAAAAACCCCCCACCCCACCCCACAACCCCCACCCCCCCCGAGATCACTATTCCTCAGTCTTCTTTGTATAGTCGAAGTTCTCAGCAAAACATGGCTCTACGACTCACACTGTTATGTGATTTATGCTTTTCGTCTTTCACATCGCAGTTGTGCAAACATTGGATTTTTGTTTTTTACATCTAATAGGTGTTTGTCAACCTTGATTTGAACTCATGAGTTTAAACCAAAAATTGTAAGATGTAAAACTTTTACATTGTAATATATTTTTATTTTATATTGTAACATGTGAGAGCTATACAATACAATACAATTTGTACTGATTCAGTTTATAACCAAGATTGCCACACACAAGATTTATATACCTCAAGAAATAAAGTTGCTGATCTGCCTATTAGTTTTAAGGTGAATTTGAATATCGGATTACTACAAATAAAATTTTATTATAAAGGAGCTTCAATTTTGTAAAACCAAACTCACAAGATTCAACACCATAGGATCAACATATGCCAGAAAGCGGTCCGGTTATGTGGGTTACATGTGAAACAACAAACATTTCTGAATAAAAATGCAAATGGGAGTCAAAATCTTCTTAACCGCATTTGGTCAAGTATGCATCCCATCCTTGGAGACGGTACTCGCGAGCTGCCTCAGCGGGGTTCGCTGCCTTTATGATTCCACGGCCCACAATAATGATATCACTGCCTCTATCATAGATCACCTAGAACACCAATTTGTCCCACAGTCAAGACAGGGAAAGGAAAAAAAATTTGTAAAACATGCTTTTAAGAATAGCCCAGGATCTAGACAAGAGATGGAAAATCTATTTATCCGTATTGGGATGTATTCCCACAATATGCAACTTTCATGGATTGTCGCATTAAGAGATGTTTGATGCAAGACCAAGGAAGAAGATATGGAATTGACGCAAAGAATTAGAACCGCTTAAAGAGAGCATCTGAATTGAAAATCCAATTTTATTCAGCGACTCTGAATTGAAATGCATCAACTAACCTATTTATAGAGATAAAACATAACAAAATAAACCCAATCTAACAATTAGATAAGCTTAAGCCTAAATAATCCTAATAAATCATTTACACCTTGTTCCTTAAAATATATATATATATATATATATATATGTCTTGTTTTGCATCAAGCTTACATGGAACCAACATGAACATCAAGCCGTTTACAGTTTTCAACTCATCAGCTATGCAATAAAACCTCTCTCTCTCTAAAGTAAATTCGTCCCAATCCTTGTGCGCCAAGATTTGATTCAGTCTCAACTCCAATCTCTAGTTTTAAAGGAGTATGTTTGTATATAACTCCCCAGTTGTACCGTTCCTTTTCAAACTACTGAGGCCCTCAATGGTCAATGGGAATCCTCTCTATCATTCGCTCAACTCCTATCAAAGATTGAATGACCAAAATTCATTCATGTTTAATATGAAATCTAACCCTCTAAGGTTTTCCTTGCATAGTTCCAGTCCCAACTTTTATTCCCAATTAATCCCAATTCTTTTCTGTTCTTGCAGCCACCACTAATACCAGCAATTCCATCATAGACTTGTCCTAATTTATTAAAATATATATCAAAAGCACAACAAATAAGCCCATTCCCTCAAATTGTACCAAAATGATAGGTATGCCTACATTAGCTACTAAGATCATTTGCGGACACTTACAGAGTGAGGAGTGTTATATTGTTGGCCAAGAGCGTCACCACCGACGACCTTTTGGACTCCTGGGGTTGCATGAATAAAAGCTGGATTTATTGGTGCCCCAGGCCATGATGCTGGATTTACTGAAATGAAGCCAATGACAAAGTCTGAATGGTCCTCAGCAATCTTCACTGCTGCACCTGTATAGTCCCCCTTGGCAAGGTTCCCCGCTGAGCTCATTTCTGCAAGAAGCAAAAGGCCCCTACCACGTGGCAAACCCTACAAAGAGTACAAGGATACTAATAGATTAGAGGTGACTTATTATAAGACAATGACTCTGTCGACAATGGTAGAAAATATTTTTGCAGACCTTCAATTTCAGTCCATCAACTATCCCAGGACCAGAGATAATGTGAGCATTAATTATATCAGCCCAATCCAATATGTGAAAGATACCTCTGCAAAAGACAGGACCGAGAATCCTCAGGCAAGAGAAACCATAATCACAAAAAGAAAATCAAGAAAAGAATACAAGGAATCCAAGCTCACCCTTCATACTGCATTGTTACTGTGTTACCAATGTCTGCAAACTTACGGTCCTCAAAGATTAAGAAATTATGTCTATCTGCAATCTTCAATAGGAAGAAGTAAATGTCAGCTATAAGTCTATAAAGTTTTAAGAACCCCAAAGGTAAAATACAGGTTTCTTCTCATTAAGCTAGAGCATAATTTGGTTCAAAATAAATTCATGACTAAAGCGTTGTAAAGGGGTATTACGTAAGAATATAACATCTAAGGGCGTCCTTCATCCGAACAAACCATTTAAGAATACACTAACAAGTCTATTTCGTATGACAACACTTACTATGAAAAAAAGCTAAAGATAGAATTATACCGAGCGGAGTTTAGAACCGAAATCTGAGGTGAAATCAGGCAATATATCAACATGAGTTTTCAATAGGCAAATCTCAGGCCCAACCTGCATATATCATTCAAGAGGAGACACAAAATCCTCAAAATTTAATGCTTCACAAACAGACAAAATGAAAATCACATTGCATAATTGAGGCATGCATGGCTCTTGCAATTAGTACCATACAATAGATAAAACAAAATAAAGCATTTGGCAGCGATGACACTTATTGAAACTATATTGAATTCTTGATGAATAGTTCTATGCATTACTCCTATTTTTATTCCAAAAAAAAAAAGAAAAAAATTACTTTTGCTAAGCTGTTCCAGGCTTCAAGCAAAATTAGACAATATTAATGTTGATTAGATAATATGTTTTCAAGCAATTAGGCAATATTAAGAAGGAAAAAAAAAGCATTTGTCAATGTAATGTTTGACTAGAAGATATGAAGAGCGAGGAATATATTGCAACACGTGCGGCGTGTCACTGCTTACTTGAAGCAGACATGCCCGAAGACTACACGTGCACGTGCCTTCTGACACCAGCACGTGCGGCCTTGGACGCATGACAATTGACAAGCGCTTTTTTTTTTTTTTTCCACTGGAATAATCACCGAAAAATCAATTTATATATATATATATATAAGAAATATAACGAAAATTATCATCTGGTTCTAATATTTCTGTTGTCCCTTAACAGATAGATAATCTGAGACTGAAACAGAAGACGGTGTTTACAATTATACAATAATATTTCAGGCAATTTTCCCAAGAACATCAGTAATTTTACCGAGAAAATCAAATCTCACCTTCTCGGCAATGTCCAGCAACTCCGCGGCCGTCCCAACATCGGCAGCCACACACAAGTTGGTCTTCTTCTCCGCCATCAACGCGAAGAGTCTCTTCCCCGTCGGATTCTTCACCAACTTAGCCCTGTCTTCGAATCCCAAACCCTTAACCCTAACCCTAACCCTAACATCCTTCTCCGTCGGCACCGTCACCCTCCGATTCTCTTCCAAGAACTTGATAACCATCCCCTCCATCTCCTCATCCAGTTTCCCATTCTCTCTCAAAACCCTAACCATCTCTGTCAGCTTAATCATGGCGTGCAATCTGATCCCGTTCTCCTGGAGATTCTCCCTCCCTCCCTGCTCCCGATCAATCAAAACGACGGCGTCATGGACCTTGAGTCCGGCAGCTCGTAGCGGCGCGGCAGTCTCGAGAACTGAGGCGCCGCTGGTGACGAGGTCCTCGACGACAAGGCAGACCTGGTCGTTTTGGAAATGGCCTTCGATGGCCTTGGCGGTACCGTAATCCTTGACCTCTTTGCGGCGCATGACCATGGGGATGTCGTTGGAAATGGAGACGCAGGTGGCGATGGGGAGGGCGGTGTAGGGAACGCCGCAGACGAGGTCGAAGGAGGTGGAGGAAGGGAGGGAGGAGATTAGGGTTTGGGAGATTTGGCGGAGGAGAGAAGGGTAGGAGATGATCAGACGGAGGTCGATGTAGATTGGGGAGGAGATCCCGGACTTGAGCTTGAAGTTTCCGAATTTAACGGCGGAGATCTCGTGGAGCTGGAGAATTAGGGATTCCATTGCCGCCGACGCCATTTCACTCTCTCTTTCTTCTCTTTCTGTATGTGGGTTTTTCAGCACGTGTAGACCTAGATTGAAGAGCTCTTATAAAGAAAGAACTTCATTTTCATCACAAAAACCATAAAACACACAATAAAATAAGGCATAAAGTCTAGAGTCGCGAATCTTTTCATATAATGGGGCTTGCAAGGCCACCCAACACAAAATTTACATACAACTTTTTAAAGCACTTTTTTTATTTAGGTGGATAGTTGATTCTCTTTAGATATTTTGTCAAGAATAACGTCATTTCTTTGATCAGCCCAATTACATAACTCAAGGGCAATTACAAACTCAATTTTAAGAAACTTGTAATAAACCTTTATTGTTAGATATGGTAGGTGTGATATGATTAATGAAATTTATGTGTATGATCAAAAATTTAATTACAATTGTTTAATTGTATGGTTCTTGTTTATTGTCTATAACTATAAATAGGCAACATCTTTGCATTTATAATCATGAAAAAGAAGTAGAAGAACAATAAGAAGTATTTTTCAAAAAGTTCTCTAGTAAGTAGTCTTATGAGTGTTCAAGAGGTTGCCTTTAAAATATGAGAAAGAGTACTAGTTTTTAAGTGTTGTAATTTTCTCTTTGAGTAGTCTTAATGTATTTACTACTATAATAAAATAGTAGTTATATTGCCTTATTCTGTTCAACAATTGGTATCAAAGCTAGGTTATAAACTCTATTGAAATTCTAAGTACGTTCTATAGATGAAGTTTTAATTGATCTTCCACATCAAAAAAGTTTTCTTAAGTGTTATACATAATTAATGAGTTTCTTTGTGTCGTGAGTAGCGTGAAACTCTACAAGCTTGTTATCTAAGACAAAACTTGTTACGGAGGTACTGTCAACACAATGGGTGATCTTCAAGTAATTGAAAGAATAAAGAAACTCAAAACCAAAATTATAACACATGGGCAACATGTATGATGTCTTACATGCGAGGGCAAGATCTATGGGAAGTTGTCGGCAGTAGTGAAGTTACACAACCGATGGCAGAAGATACTAACGGTACCTCATGTAAATGGAATATTAAAGTAGGCAGAGCAATGTTTGCTTTAAAGACCACAATTGAAAAGGAAATGCTGGAACACATTTGAGACATCAAAACATCGAAAGAAACATGGGATGCTTTCGTCGCATTTTTTTCACGGAAGAATAATACAAAACTACAACTCTTGAAAAACGAGTTGTTATCCATAAAATAAGAAGATTTGACGATCAATTAATACTTTACAAAAATAAAGTTATTACACCATGAAATTTCAATACTTGATTATACGGCTCATATTGAAGAACCCAAAATGAAAAGAATGATACATGGTTTGAGACCAGAGTAAGGAGACTTTGCTGCTGCTGTACAAGGTTGGCCTACTCAACCATCACTTGTTGAGCTTGAAAACTTGCTTGTTGGTCAAGAAGCATTGGCAAAGCAGATGGGTGGAGTCTCACCGAAAAGTGAGGAAGAAGCACTCTTCAGTGGTAAGAGCAAAGACAAACCCAAACAAAATACCAAGAAAAGATCAAGAAGAAATAATGATAAATCAGGATGTCATCAAGGGAGTTCACAGTTAGGAGAGCTTAGAAGCACGGCAGCAAAAGTAGTCAATCTAAAGAAAGGAAGAAGTTTGACGACAATTACTACAATTGTGGCAAGAAAGGCCACATGGCTAAATATTGCTGATCTAAGAAAAAGTCTGCATAAAGTTATGCAGTGACTTCAAAGACAAAGAATCAAAGTGATGATGAGTGGGGTGTTGAAGCGTCATTCGCTATTAAAGAAGAGGTAACGCTCACAGTGACTACTGCTCGATGGATAAACTACGAGAAGGATTGGATCATCAACTCCGGGTGTTCGAATCACATGATTGGTAATCGAGGCAAGCTACAAAATATGACAGAGTATAAAGGAAGCCGCGCAGTGCTAACAACCAATAATTCAAGGTTGTCGATCGCTCATATCGGTAAGGCAATTGTTGTGCCCTAATAAAGTCCTAATAAATTGCCACTTGATGATGTCTACCATGTATTAGGCATGAAGAAAAACTTTCTATCAGTGGCACAATTAACATCATCAGGCCACTATGTCATGTTGGACTCTTATAATGTAAAGGTGTATCAAGACATCAAGATCTCTAGCACACCGGCAATGGACGGACAAAGATTAGAGTCTGCTTATGTCGACAAGACTTGAAAAAATGAAATGGTGAATTTATGGCATGCAAGGTTAGGACATGTTTGCTACCACAAGTTGAAAGTGATGATGCAGAAGTCAATGCTTAAGGGTCTTCCTCAACTTGAAGTTAGAAATGACATTGTTTATGCAGGATGTCAATATGATAAGGCGCATCAGTTACCGTATGAAGAATAAAAATTTAAAGCAAAGGCACCACTTAAGTTAGTTTACTCGGATGTCTTTGACCGTATTAAGCAACCATCAATTAGCGAAATGAGATATATGGTCACATTTATTGATGACTTCTCAAGATATGTGTGGATTTTCTTTATGAAAGAAAAATCTAAAACATTTACAAATTTAAAGAATTTAAAGAAACATTTGAAGAAGAAGTTGGTAGAGAGATCCGGTGCTTGCACACGAACAATAGTAGAGAGTATACTTCAGATGAGTTTGAACAATATCTACGAGAATGCCAAATTCGACTTCAGTTCACGTGTGAAAACACGCCGCAACTAAATCAAGTAGCAGAGAGAAAGAATCGGCATCTTGCGGAGATATGTCGAAGTGTGCTTCATGCTAAGAACATGCCTGGAAAATTTTGGGCTGAGTGTATGAAGACAACAGCTTATGTCATCAACAGGCTTCCTTAACCAAGACTTGGATTTACTTCACCATGTGAAAAACTATAGGGTACTAAACCTGTAGTTGTTCACTTGTGAGTTTTTGACTATGTGTGCTACGTGTTCATGTCTAGTCACTTACATAGCAAAATTGATAAAAAGGCAATATGATGTATCTTTTAAGGATACGACGATCAGAGGAAAGGGTAGAAGTGTTATGACCTTACAAGTGGAAAATGTTACACATCAGGAAATGTGGTGTTTAATGGAGCATCTTCGTGGTGGTCTCCACAAAAAAAAGGAGTTACAGGATTCCAAAGAAATAAAAGATTAACTTCAAGAAAAGATGAGGGAGCAGATTGTTTAAGTGAGACCAAGTCTAGAAGCACTTAAGGACCCTGAATATGAGAATGATGATGATAGCATAGCAGCAACAAGTCCTTGGTAGACCGGTGTATACCAAAGACCAACAGAGGAGGTTGAACCTAGTCATGAGGGTACAAAAAGTCCACAAACATCGATTAGAATGTCAACTAGAGTGACAAGGCCAAATCCCAGATAGGCAAATGTAACCGTAGCATAAGAAGAAAGTCTTAAAGAGATAAAGACTTATGAAAAAGCATCTCATGGCTCTGAATAGGTAAAAGCTATGAAAGAAGAAATTACTATATTGAAGCAAAACCAAACTTGAAATCTAGTGCCAAAGCCTAAATATGTTAAGCCCATCTCTTGTAAATGGGTATACAAGATCAAGACCCGCCTAGATGGACCAATTGCGAGATACAAAGCTCAACTTGTAGCTCGAGGGTTCTCTTAGCAATATGGATTAGACTATGATGAAACGTTTAGTCCAGTGGCAAAAATCACTAACGTGCGTGTCCTTCTTGCACTTATAACCAATACATATTGGAAACTCTGATAGATGGATGTAAAGAATGCCTTTTTACATGGAGAGTTGGATTAAGAGACCTACATGATTCAACTAAGAGGATTTGAGGATAGATCTTATCCTGAGTATGTGTGTAAATTGAGAAAGGCACTTCACGATTTAAAGCAAACGCCTCAAGCATGGTATAGTAAGATCGCTAAGTTTCTTACACAAAGTGGATTTGCTATGGCACATGTAGATTCTAGCTTATTTGTTAAAGCTAGAGAAGGAAAGTTGGCAGTGGTGCTAATGTATGTTGTTGATTTGATCAACATCAGAGATGTTGAAGGAGAGATTCGTTGAACAAAGGAGAACTTATCTGTGTGCTTTCAAAGGAAAGAGCTTGGTCAACTTAAGCACTTTCTTGGCCTACAGGTTGATTATACACATGGAATATTTCTCTGTTAACAGAAATATGCCAAAGATTTATTGAAGAAGTTTGAGATGCTTGAATACAAACCGATCTCAACACCGATGGAACCAAATGCTAAGATATGTGTATATGAAGGAAAAGATTTGGAAGATATGACAATATATCGATGATTGGTAGGTAGTCTGATTTGCTTAATCCTGACTCAACCTGATATTTCTTATGTAGTTAGCGTGATGAGTCGATAATGCAAAGTCCAAATAAGCCTTATTTAGACGCGGTTTGATGAATTTTGAGATACGTTAAAGATATAATAGACTATGATGTTTTATACAAGTAAGGTGAAGCATAAAAGATAGTTGGTTATTGCGACGCTAACTATGTAGGCTATCACGACACTTGTCGATCAACCACTGGATATGTCTTTAAGCTCGGCTCAAGAATAATTTCTTAGTTCAACAAAAGACAACCAACTGTACCTTTGTTAATTACAGAAGTAGAGTACCGAGCAACAGCAATGGCAGCTCAAGAGAGAACATAGCTGGTACAACTAATGAATGATCTACATCAAGCAGTAGATTATGTCATTCCATTATAGAATCAGTCGGCAGTTCGCTTAGCAAAAAATCTAGTCTTTCATGCAAGAACTAAACATGTAGAAGTGCACTATCATTTTATTAGACAAAAAGTTCTGCAAGAAGAGATTGAGATGAGGCAAATCAAGATGGATGACCAAGTTGTAGACTTATTCACGAAAGGTTTGAATACTAGCAAGTTTGAAAAGTTTCATCGCTAACTCGGCATGGTACAAAGAATGAGAGCTAGTGTTGAGGGGGAGTGTTAAGAATCAACATCATCTCTTTGATGAGCCCAATTACATAACCCAAGCCCAATTACAAACCTAATTTCAAGAAACTTCCATTGTTAGGTATAGTAGGTATAGTAGGATTAATAGAATTTATGTATATGGTCATAATTTAATTACAATTGTTTAATTATGTGGTTCTTGTTCATTGGCTATAACTATAAATAGGCAACATCTTTGCTTTTGTAATTATCAAGAAGAAGTAGAAGAACAATAAGAAGTGTTCTTCAAAGAGTTCTCTAGTGAGTAGTCTCGTGAGTATTCTAAAGGTTGCCTCTAGAGTGTGAGAAAGAATGCTAGCTTTTAAGTGTTGTATTCATTTCTTTGAGTGGTCTTAATATATTTACTACTATAATAAAATAGTAGTTATATTGCCTGCCCAATTGTGTTCTGTTCAACATATTTTTCTTTTCTAATTTTTCAACTTAAACTTTCACGTTGAACAATTTAGGCGGTCTTCTTCCCCGCAGAGCTTTGGGTAGCTCCTTCCTGTTCTTTCACTCTTCTTCTTCCACTCTCTTTCTTTAATCTCCCACACAACAGGCTAGCCCGAGCAATTTTGGGCTTCAGGTACAAAATTTTAAGGGCCTTTAAAAAAATTACAAAAAAATCGATTAAAATTTTAAAACTTACTTAGAAGTTTAAAAATATAAAATTAAATCTTTTTTAAATAAAAAATCTTAATTTGGCAGAAGTAACAGTTTATTAAATTTGTTTATAGTTTATAGTATTATATAAGAAATACATGCATTAAAAAATGCTTTATTTGAGTTGTTACTTTTTCTTTTAAAAATATCCCTTAATTCACTCAAAAAAAAAAAACAAAAAAAAAACAAAAAACCCTCAACATTTAGTTCACAGTAAATCTAACTAAGAATAGTAAAAAATGTATTCCATCATAGCTTAAAACATCTTTCAAAATTCAAACAATGCTTTTCTAGTATATCTAATGAAACACCCGTTATTTTAACGGGTATGATTTTTTGTAAAATCATAAGAATAAAATGTCACTTTAGCATTTTTACTAAGTCTCCGTAGTAAATATTTTAAATCTACCTATCACTTATTTCTACCAACCTGGTCCCGCTACATTAATACTCAATTAAATAGCATCCTTATCATTTGGAGACATAGAATTAATTCACCTCAACTACCAGGAGACATCGATATGTTTTCTCAACTACCTTTTTAATGCCTCCTTCATCTTCTTCTACAACAT
>CAMOHE010035734.1:0-12765 GCA_946598075.1 Artocarpus hirsutus
CAGGTAGGAAATTTGGCTGCTCCTGTTGAAGAGTGGACAGTTGGTGGAACAGCTTTGACCTCGCTAATGGACGTAGAGAGGAGACATGGTATTGTATCCTCTTTTTATTCGTTATGTTGTATCATATGTGAAAATTTTCTTTTCCCCTGTTTTTTACGTACTATTCAGAGCATACAATCTCACCATTGTACTTTCCATTTCATATCTGTTGCTAAAAGTTCACTAGAATTTTCCTGGAAGAGCATTATGATCTTTCAGCTTACTTTTCTTAATTCCTTTTAAATTATCTGAAATTTATGATTATCCAATTTGTCTATTAGGTAAGTTCAAGCCTGTGATCAAGAAGGCAATGGTGGAGCTTGAAGGTAATGACCCTAGTTATGATCTTTCTATTAGTGCTTGTTTTCCTAGCGGTCGGCAGAAAATTTGATTTTTATTAGATTACCGGCTCTTCAGATCTTGATTCAATTTAACCGACAGCCTGATTTTCGGTGATAAATTTCAGGTGCTCCGTTTAAGAAATTTGCATCCCTGCGTGAGGAGTGGGCCCTCAAGAATCGTTACATCAGTCCCGGTTAGTGATATATCTGATTTCGATAGCCGCTAAATGAAACTGCTTCTTGGTTTCCCTGCTTGGAATTGCTACTCCAGCTCTATTTTCATTATAAATTTTGTGACTCTCAAACTTCTTCATTTCAGGTCCCATTCAATTTGTTGGTTCATCATCAAATGCAGTAAATCATACTCTACTCTTGGAGCTTGGTGCTCGAGTGTAGGAATGCCATTGGGTTCCTCCATTGGTACAACATTTATAATCCAGAGAAAACCTCTAGATGCTTTCTGGATCATTGAAACCGTTATCTTTTGAGCCTTTTTTTTTTTTTTTGTCTCTCTCTCTTCTTTTCCCTGACTCTTGAATTTAACTAGAAGATTATATGTGAGATGGTTTACTGTTTTTTGGATATTTTTAGCGGAAACTCATTCTGAGTGGATTTGAAGTTTGAGTTAGTACTCTTCAGGATTTCAGTGAAATGTCACTGCCATCTCTGCATGAGTGAGAAAAATAATATCTAATAAAATTAAAATTTCAGTGGAGATTCAAAGTGGAAGTTGTTTGCTGATTCCTTGCAAGTGGTATCTTTTCACTATAAGAACTTGTTAGCATTGACAATACTACTAGGGTGTTTGTTTCACCTATTTGAACAGCAAACATTGTGACAATTCAAATTTTGTAAGTGATCATTATTACAAAACTAGTTTTAACTGGATGAAACCAAAACACTATTAGGGTGTTAATGGGTGCAATTGGAATTGAAAATATTAGTTTAAAAATTATAGCATGTGATAGTTTTATTTATAGGAATTTTTTTTTACTGTAGCTATTAAATGGATTTAAATTGTGTTGATTTGAGTTGTGTGATTTAAATCGGTGATTTAAATTGTTATTTGAATTGAAATTTAGTTGTATATTTAAAATGTTAATTTGAATAGGAAATAAAATTAGAATGTGTTTGGATAGGCAGTGGAAAAGGTTTTTTATTTATTAACAAATGTAACAAACTCTTATTGTTTATGATCTTAAAAAATATGCAATATGAATATTAATTTATCCATCTTTATTAGGAACACAATGAAAAAAAAAATCATTTTAATCGGATTTCAAATAAAGACGTTATGATTTTGAGTTCAAGGGATGGAACTCCGAAAACTTGGATTTTAAGAATTCAGTTGATTTAAATTTTAAGGAAAATAAACATGTATTTAAAGGATTTTAAAGATTTAAATTCAAAAAGTTGGCTAACTATGCGAAGCAAATGGCACCTTACATTGTTAGTTGGTTAGAACCATTAAAATATATATATATATATATAATATATATATATATATATATAAACTAATGGGGTCCTTGGAGCATTGGTTTGTACTCAAATTGTGTAAAATTTTTGCATGCTACAGTGAAACGAAAATAAGCTATAGTATAAAATTCTTACATATGGCAGTGTTTTAAACCAATTGATTCAAACCAATACTCTCAAATATTATCTGACTCTTGAAGTGCTTTTATAGTTTCAATTTTATCTAATTAGCTGTTTAAAACTTCAGTTGTAACTGATGTTTTGGGAATTATAGCATGTTTTTACCAGTTACATGTGAGAGTTTTACACTGTTTATAATTCAAACCAATAGTTTAAACCACTCTTTCAAACACCCTATAAGAACTATAGCAAACGAGTGTTTTATATATTATAACAACTTTTAATCTTTTATTATATTGCTGAAAGTTTTATATTGTTCATAACTAGAACTAATGACTTAACTAAAGTTCGAAACATCCCATAAAAAAATAAAAAGCAACACCACCTGGTCGGTACCAACTAGATCAAGTAAAGATGTCATTAGGATAGGAAGGATCTACCTCAGCACGAGGATACAAAAGGTTGAACACATAACATTATCGTACGACTTCTTTGAATATGTTCTCTTTACACTTAGACGAGAAGAAAATGTTATTTATCATCCTTGATGGGATCACAACGCGTGAGTTTATCAAATTTGGCGTATGATTGCGTGGAATCCAAACACATTCCTAGCTTGTGCTAATTCTACTTATCACCACCTATAATCTATCACTTTTTTTGTGTTATCCTATGTCAATTCTATTTTATCACGATTTATGCAACTATACATCATAAGTAACAATGTTCAACTAATAATAAGGTGTTTGATGCATTAATTTAAAATGTTCAAATACTATGATACATAAAAACTTTAATATTATAGTTATTTTTTATTTTATAATATATAACATTTAAAAGTTTATCTTATATTATAGTTATTTTTTACTTTATAATATATAACATTTTTTACTTTATAATATATAACATTTAAAAGTTTTATCTTATATTTAGTTCAAATCAAATTACCAAACATCCTACGAAGCACCAGCTATCCCACGAAGAGGGCTTCTAGAATTGATTTAGATCCGAGCCGAAGGGAAGCATTTAAAAACCTTACGAAAAAAACAATTCAAATAAAAACAACCCATGTACGACTTTTTCCTTTAGCTATCAGTGTTCCATTGACAGACAATGACGAGATACAAGATGACCTGACATCATTAGCGAAATCTGTCCTGAGTTTTTTATGGAAAATATCTGTATTGAGTTGGGTCCATGTTACAAACTCTAGTACGCTGTTTAATATTAGTTAATTTTAACCTATTTTTTTAAGTTAAAAATAGTATAAAATTTTCACATATTATAATAAAAATAAAAAAATTATTATAATGTAAAACTCTTACATAATACGATGTTTACAGTTTTAATCAATGGTTTTAACTACCTACCGTGTCAAACATATGATAAGTCTCCTTGACACACGTAACATGACAAAGAAAAACCTAAGAAAGAAAGAAAGAGAGAGAGAAAGAGGGAAGAAAAAAGGGGCAGAATCATGGTAAAATAGAATTCTGCTTTCTTTTTTTTTTTTTTTTGGCAATGGTTGTTTTTTTCATAATAAACGGATTTGGCACCATCACTTTGATGAAACCAAAAAAGTAGTTCTACTTTCTTTTTTCACGCCAGAAGACAACCGACATCACTGCCTTTTTTTTATTTTTCTTGTTTTCTGCTCTTTTTATGTCAAAGCAGAAGTTCACCGGATCACATGCTTTCTGTATTCGCTTTCTTTTCTACCCTTTTTCTACTTGTTCCTTTTGTGTTTACAAGTTTCTGAAACTTGCACTCTAATAATCCCTTGATTATGCAAAGTAACAAGTGACCACGTGTACAACCCTCATACCATTTATTTGGCCACCTGTATTTGCACATTGTGAATTCTAAGAAGAATGAACGAAACCTCATATTGTTTTGAAACTTTTTAAAATGAATGTGAAGTTTGAAATTATTTGTTATAAATAGCATATTTTATAATATAAACAACATATTTATTATGTAAATGAGAAATATTTACACTGTAAACAAATGATAAATATATTATTTGAACTATAAACTTATTTTTTGTATAAATAAGAATTATTTAGACCGTAAACAAATTGATAAATATATTATTTATACTATAAATTTAACATTTACTACAAATATTTTTAAAAGATGCTGTTTACTATAATTAGTTTTGAAAAAACGACTTTCCTTGCAAATTTTGTGAATTTTTTATTGACAAGTTTACGTCTTTCAACCATTAGATTTACAAAAAAAAAAAAAAAAAAAAAAGATTTTGACTAAATCTTAAAGTTTTAAAATGCGTATCATCAATAGGGGTTCTCACTGGAGAAGGTCCTATCATTATTTTGTAAAAAATCTTTCTCAATTTTTTTAGGCAATTTCTCTTTAGAGACAAAAAAGACGCTCGTTAATTCTATCTATTAAAATAAAATAAAATAATTTTTAATTAGATTTACTGGCTCTATTGGAGAGTTCCTCATATAGACATAAAAAAGTCATGATTCAATCCAAAGAGGCCCGTCATCATAAAAATCCGTACTTTTTACTAAAAATGTTGGGTTATGACGGCATAAGGAAGCAATTTTGAAGGCATAGAAGTTAAATATATAGGAATCAACAAGTATCAAAGTCAAGTGTATTCTGAACGAGGAAGAGAAGAATGGGGAAACCCGAGGGCATAGTGCTATGAGAAAATGGACTTGGATTTGAAAAACGGGAGTTTCTCGAGGTCTCATTTTATATTCTCAGCCGGAGATAAGGACTGTTGGAGAAATGCTTATAAATATCTCCGAGAGCCTCTTTAAACACATAAATTCAATTTGCTACCATATTTTTTCTTCATAAAACAATTAAATTACTGTAATTTTTTAAGTACAAATTGGCTTTCTAAACGTCTTATATAATAACAATATAAGTACAGTCTCTCTAGGAAAAACACTATTAAGTATAAGATTTGATATATGAATTTAGGATTGATCAAAGCCAATGATGGTACGATGTATTATTAATTTTTGTTATTTGTGTCTACTTAAAGTTACTTTTGTTGCCCCTTTTTGTGTAAAGATTAGAGGTTTCAAGTGTTTGCAATAAATTGAGTTGGAAATATCTTCTCAATTATTAAAAAGAAAAAAGTCCCACATGCCTCACTATTGAAAAAAGATGTGTTTGTTTGTTAAACAAAAACGGATGTACGCTGTGTTAAGATATCTCTCTAGACTCCCTCTTTTTTCAGAAAGTGAGAAAATTTTTTCTAATTAAACAAGCTAAATAGAAAAAAAAAAAGAAAAAAAGTCATAAGCTAGTTGCTTTTAAAAACAATAGAAAATAAAAATGAAATGCTAATAGGATGTTTGGTAGGGTAGTTAGAGCGATTGGTTAGAACTATTTTTACTATAATATGTGAGAGTTTTATATTGTAGTAATTTTTTTATTGTTGTAATAAAATATCAGAGCTTTACACTGATCATAACTAAGATTACAATTAGCATCGGGCTTGTCAAAAATTTTGACCTTTCTCATAACATATACAAAAGGTAACATTACAGCGAAGAAAAAGAAAGGCAACATTACAATCTGTTACATTACGCTGAAAAAGCTATCCTTTTTTATGTAATTTAAGCAAGTTGGGGTTCCAATAAATATCATTATCATACATATAACTAGATTCAGTGGACATGGCATCCAATTTTATAAACATTAGGCACATAGTAGGACCTATATTATATACTCTGGTCCTCAGACATAGATTTATACAATATTTGATTTTTTTTTTAGGGCAATTTCATCGAAATTAGCCATAAAATCAATGTCATATCACATATGGAAAGTGGGGCTATTTTTTGCTGGCCCTCCATGGCGTAGTCTATAGAGCAAGGACAGAGCTATTGCACACAACAAACGACAAAATAAGGATAAAGAAGCAGTTGCAATCAACTAAGGTCCTGTTTGGGTGTTGGGGCCCCATTTTGTTTGATGGTGTAATATTGTTCTTGCTTGCACATGGCTCATCATTTTGCCTGCAAACAAACACCATTAACAAAAAGGAAAAGGGCAAAAAAAAAAAAAAAAAAAGAAGAAGAAAATCCTCTATCTCTTTCAATCTCTCAACCATTCCCCTCTCTCTCTCTCCCCTCTCTTTCTTAGATGCCACAACCACAAGGCTTCACCACAACCATTACAGGCATTACTAGCCCACAACCACTTCTCCATGATCATCATCGACCCCCCATTTTGCGTGGGGCCCACAACCTGTTTGTCATTTTGCACATGCTAATCAATTTTTTTTTTTTTGCCTAATTGAAGTAATCCTGACAAATCTGAGTTATCCTCTTCGATCCCGCTTATAAACAGAACAAGGAAAGAGAAGATTTTGAAACTTTTTTCAATAAAATTTCGAAACTTTTTCAAATAAATAAAATATTTTAAAATGTTTGAAGTAAATGGTCTTATACTATAAATAAAAATTATTTACACAATAATAAATTATTACATCATAAATATATTATTTATTATAAAGATTTTAAATCTTTTTATTAACTTAATTTTGAAAAAGAATGCTAGACCTATTCAAAATTTTTATCAATAAAATCTGTTTTTTTCTAAATGTTAAATTGAAATCTAATAGTCTAAGATCTAAATTCCATAAAAATAAAAATAAACATACTTCACCGAATCACTTTTTTAATTTTAAAATAACAAATAATAAAAAATCTAAAAAATCAGAAAAAAAAAAAAAATTGTCCTCCATTGGGGGTGGGGGGTCTTCATCGCCGCGGGTAAGCTTTCCAGCAGAGGGCGTGGCGGGTGGGGAAGACTCGCAACATCGACTCAACGATTCGCGACTCTGTCGACGTCGGCAGCACGACAAGGAGAGGTGGAGAGGGTGGGGGGCTTGACGGTGATCCCCGATGGAATCGCAATCTCAATGTACCCTCTTCGTCGACCGATGAGATCTACTCCTCTATTGATGTTGCGTCTCCCTAAGGTGTCGCGATGGTGGTGTTGCAATGGGAAAGCAACCAGAGTGGGTCATGAACCCAATCGCGACCATCATCCCGCCTCCATGTTGTCATCGTCGTGAGGTGGCGGAGTACTCCGAATGACTCTCCAAGAGGTGAAGGAGATTTGGTCTAGACGATCGAGGGGCCAGGGAGGCGATAGACGGCTGAGAAGGGGGCTCAATGGTTGCAGATCAATAGCGAGCTATAGCGGCCGAATTGCGAAGACGTCACAACGAAGTTGTGATTCAGTTGTGCCTTCTCTGTCAGCCAAGGAGATCTGCCTCCATGCTGTGGTCATCGTGTCTCCGGTCGCTCCTCTTAGACATGAAGGAGAAGTAGTGTTTCAAGCTGTGTTTTTTTAACAGCAAAAATTTGTGTTTTTATTTTTTTATTTTTGATTTTTAGGTTTTTTAAGAATTTGGTGTGTCTAGTTCATTTTAAAATCAGTGGGCTTGTAGAATTTTTAACCATTAGATGGTGATTAAATGGATGGAAAAACAGGTCTTATTGATGAGAACAAATATAGAGGCTTATTGTTGTTTTTCTCAATTTTGAAAGAGTGTTATTTTCTATAACATAAATGGCTAATTAAGTGTCTATTTCTATAACATTTTCTTATTTTTAAGACAATACTACAATAAGACTCTCTTCAAAAGTTTTATCTATAATACTCATTTTTTAGCCTGTAGACTTAATCCAATCGTCCAAAATCTAAGTCTCACAAAAAATAAAATAAACACAACCACATTTGATTTAATAATTTTCAACATAATGAATATAAAAAGAATTAAAAAAACAAAGCCCAAATTCCTTCAAAAAAAAAAAACCAAAATATATCAGAAATTTTGTTCCTTTTTTTTTTTTTGGGACCCTCGGTGGCGTTATGGTCTTTCGGCGAGGGGTGGCAGGTGAAGAGGTAGATCGACAGTTGACGATCTTGTGACGTTGTCTACACCTCTACTCGAGCTCCGCATGACGTGTCTTGACCTGTGCACGATAGTTGGAATCGCAACGGCGACGTACCCATGGCAGTTGGAATCGTGACGGCAACCTACCTATGATTGGAATCACGACGGCGACCTACCCAAGGTGCCTAGAAATCCCCCTTTTGTTGCGACAGCTTTTAAGTCGGAGTCGCAATCTCAGTCATGACCTCCGTCGCGATGTTGTCATCAATGTCAACGTCGCATCGGGCGAGGATTTCTCAAGGTTGAACGCCTCGAACTGAGAGGGATTCGACACTGAGCTTATTAAAACGCGTTTGACTCCATAAAATCAGGACTCAAAAATCAAAGCCTTGAAAGTAATCGGAGGAGGACGGAGAACAGCTCCAAGTCGCGATCAATGAAGGGGACACTGCGTCGCCGAGGAAGATTCCCACCCACCCAAACTTTCGCCGTCGTCGGAGAAGAAGGGCAAATCTGTCCTTTGGTTTTTTTAAAAAACTTTTACTTGTAAGTTTTTTTTTTTTTTCTTTTCAGGCTTTGGATTTTTTTAGAAGTACTTTGGCATGTTCGAACTCATTAATTACTGGTGAGTTCATCCGTTTTTAACTGCAGAATGTTAATCTAACGATAGAAAAAAGTTCTCCCTCCAAAAGGGTCTTGTGAAACGGATAACGACATTGATAATTAAAAAAAAAATGTTTTTGCTTTTTGGGTTTTGCGTGATTCCAATCTTCCAGCCGTGTGATCCATTTTTTAATTGCCACAATTTATGCCCATCACCCGGTGGATGTTCATTGTTGTGGCCACGTTTGAACCCACATCTAAACTAATAATTTATTACATCACAATATTTTTGAGCCGTCAATTTATGCTTTGGACTTTTCTCCGTTTTGGATGGATATAGAACAGAGAACGACATAGATAATAATATATCTCGTCTAGTCAGTGATCATAAAAAGTGCCACCCAACGCGAATTTACAGCCCTCGGCCAGCTGAAGTAAATAAGTCAACCAATAACAAAAGAAACATTTTTCAGATCCAAAAAACAAACAAAAAAACAAAAGAAATATCCTTTTTATTTTATTTTATTTTATTTTCAATTATTTTCAAAGCGACCTCGTGTTATGGCTGCTGGTTATTATCATCACGTCTCAATTAATTACAATTTTACATTATTGCTCTAATCTTGCTTTTACATTAAAACATCTAACGGATTAAAAGAAAAAATCGATGATGATGATTACTTATTAGGAATGAATAATTAATTTTGTTTGTTTTTGTTCTCAAAAGTCTTGAAAATATTTTTTTACGTTTTTTGAGATAAAAATTTTAAAAATATTTTTAACATAATTTTAAAAAAACTCTTATTTTTTAAAATAAAAATATTTTTATCTATTTTAAAAATAATATCAAAAGGCTTTATCGTTTTTTTTTAGATTTTAAAGCAATGTTGAGTAACAGTGATGCCGATGCCTTATGATGGGGACGCGCTTAGGAAAATTCAGTCGGAATATACTATGCATTATGGGCAATGCAATAATGGGATTTATGATTGTCAACGCTTATGAAAGACATTCTACACATCAAAGAGGCGCCATGAATGTTAGTGAGGCCACTTTTTTGTGTCATCCCACATGCAATGGCACAATGACACGACATCATTCTCACTCCACATTTGCCACTTCTCTCTTCCACTTTCACACCAAATAAAATTAAAAAAAAAAAAAACATTACAACCATGCCAAAATAAAATAAAAAGAGAAAAAATATTATGGTATTATGTAGGGTCTTTTATAAACCTTTCAATATGTATACAATCTCTATCGTATTTGTTTTGATGTGACTTTGCTTAGACTTCTTCAAGGTGAAAATGGATGACTTCATTTAAGGGCATTCGGTCGAAAGTAACTTGTACGCGGTTTGACTTTTTACTTCTCATGAACTTTTAAGTTTGAGAATGAAAATATGGGAAGGTTTTATATTATAATTAATTGAAACTAATTAGTTATAACTAAAGTATCAAGCAGAAGCTTAGAAATATAATATAGGCTTGCTTTAAGTCGATATATGTCAACATGATATGACACAACAAAATTTGCTAATGAATGGGCAACCCCATCCTTGGAGCGGGGAATGAAACTACAAAAACTACTACCAACAATATTACAAAGTCTTTCAATATCAATACTAATAACACCATAATAGAAAGTATTACCATCATCGTTAGAGTATAAATGACAATATGTTGATCGCTTTTGCTAGCAACTGGGGAGAGCCCTGATTTCTTAGGTACAATAAGCCCCTCAAGAATGGCTAGAAGATGGTTGGTAAGGACATCGAAAGAACCATCAAGTCGTTTTGACATGGCCTGAGCACCTCTTATGTCATCTTTTTCCTGTCTTTTTAATAATATCATGTCATATAAATTAAAATAATTTTAATTGACATGATTAATAATAAGAAATTTTAATTAACATTATATTTTAATTGACGTGACATGATACTATTGGAAGAACATAATAGGTGATTGAAAAAAAAAAGGACACAAAAGTTGGTCCCGCCAAGTTTATGTTCGCTATTAGTTAGCCTTGAAGTTTAGAAACGTTCCTTAATAAAAAAGTTCAGAAACATTCTAAAAAACAAATATAGAACATTAAAATTGGGACATGAAAATCTATTAACGCCTTAATTATGTTATTTAATGGAATTCCAAGAGAATTAAATCGAAATTGGCCAAGTCATTGATATGTTTTCAATAAGGGGAGTTTGTATATGTGCATGAATGGAATTTGTGGTCTAGTATGTTCCAAAATTTATGGTTGTTTGTTGAGATTCACAGATGCCATACGGTTAAGTTCGACGAATTTTCTTTTTACACTGTCGAATTCTCGTCATGTGTCATGTAAAACAGTAAAACCGAAAGTTACACAAAATTCTATACACGTGGAATTCCATTAAATTCATGCAAAAATCTTAAGCTGTATATAGAACAGTGCCAAAAATATTTGATGTCATGATTATCCTCATAAGTTCTCATATTATCATAATGGCACAATTGGATTTATTTGGACGGGTGCAATTCATCATATTTTGCCTTTCGAGTAACAAATTCACCTTAATTTTCGCCTAAAAAGTGATGATTATAACAAGACACCAACAAAATGGACACAAAGGGGACTTTTATTGTGTTAATGATATGACTAAAAATCGGAAATTAATGATCATAATAAACGGTAAGTGTATAAATTATGACAATGATGATGGATTTACGTCCTAGTAATTAATAATTGATGTGCAATCTTAAAACGAAGTATTAGTAAGACAAAAATTGCCAATTCTACTGATTTTTCTCTTTGGATAATCAAATTAATGTACATGGATACGAGTTTTATCGATTTTGCAAAACACCAAAACTCACCCACAAAATGCCACCCGCAAAAATTGTATTTTAGTTGGCAAGTAGCAATCAACAAAAAATAAAAAAAGAGAAAAAAAAGTTTGAAAATTGAATCATATTTCAGAAGATGTATTGGAGATGCTCATAGGAAGAACGTTATCCTCTTACGTAAAAACCATGCCCATGATCTCTTAACCTCTGACATTGCTCCTTATATGCACGGTGGACCCCACACCCACCTTTCTCTCTCCCCCTCTGCTTAATATATTATTATTTGGACAAGTTGTTGTATGAATAAAGGTAACAGCACATGTTGGCATAATGATCATTAGCAAAGATAAACCAACCCGTATTAATTAAAATGGAGCAAGCTATAGTGTGGGCGTCAAATAAAAGGACTGGCTTTTCCTTTAGCTTTCATAGGTTTATAAATAGGGTATTTGGCAATTGTAGTTAGAATCATAGTTATGGTTACTAAATAGTGTAAAGCTTTCACATACTACAGTAAAAAACAAAAATTATTATACTATTAAACTCTCGCATGCTACAGTGTTTTAAACTACAATCATGATTCTAACCATATTTCGTAAACACCCTAAAAAGCTTCTACCACCTGGTCCGTACAACATTACTCAAGAAAATATCACATATTTATGTTGAAAGAGGTAAACTAATTATGCATACAGAGACTCAAGTTGAGATCATTTAACCACCCTTGTGCGTTATTTTATTTTTATTTTTGTTGAATAGTATACATATATATTACTTAACAGCTCTTGTAAATGACTCAAACTCTCTCTAGTGTACTGGATTTATCAACATCAAGCTAGGCAGCAAATCCTCTCTAATTAATGTTTGTGACGAATGCTTATTATCCAACTCACATGTAAGAAAATAGTGTGATGTAAAGTTATTATTGGTCCACCGTGCACCTCTTTGTATTGGAAATTTTTAAAAGTTGTAAACTTATAGGGTGTTTGAAAAGTATGATTAAACTCTTGAATTAAAATTATAGTATGCGAGAGCTTTACACTGTAATTTATTTTTTTAATCACTATAGCACGTAAGAGCTTTAGTCGTTAGCTACCAAAAATTTTAGTTAAAATTGATTTTGTTTACACCCTTTTACAGTACCATAGAGTCTATTTATTGCACAATAACTGTATTTCTATACATGTTTGTAAAAATAATAAGATTTGAAATTAGTTGTAATAAATAGTAGTTTTTGTACCTCACTTTAGAAAAGAAATTAAAAAATCCAACAAATTACATTTCAAAAAAGCATATACAAGGATATTCCAAATATACAAACACACAAGAGGTAATAACAATGGCGGCAACAGAAAAAAACCAAGACATTTCTTTTCCCGTGTGGAAGAACATTTATAAAAATTCCTTTTAACTTTTTTTCTGTAAAAAATGCTATTTTTTCACCTCAAAACGTGTTATTTTCCCA
>CAMOHE010035737.1:0-18628 GCA_946598075.1 Artocarpus hirsutus
CCTAGACCCAACCTCTATAAATAGGGAGTGAGTCTAATGAGTTATTTAGATCAATAGAGAGATTAAGAGTGATACTCTAGTGGTGAGAATCTGAAACTCCCTGAGAGCTCTTGTTCACAAATCACGAACACTAGCTTTGGGTTCTCTCAATTGATTGGAAGGAGAGTTACCTTGAGGAAGAGCTGTACGTGTGAGCCCACACTCACTCCGATCGTAGATAGAGAATAGCAAAGAAGACCAGTTGGTTGAGGCTCTTCTGAAACGTTACTTCTCTACACAGACTTCGAGAGCTTTTCGGCGTATACAAGGTCAGTAAGATCAGGTTAATTTATACATATAGTATGTCAAACTTGTGTTTTGGAAAATACTCTGATTTAAATTTTTTAAAATTCCGCTGCGTATTATTTTTCCAACATGAAAAACATAAAATTTTTGTAATAACCAAAAATAAATTTTTAATCTACGCGTGACTGAAGAATTGAAGACAAACGTCACATGAAGAATGATACAACGAAAAGATACAAGATGAAGAATCAATATTTGTTTCAATTGATCTTTTGTATTATTTATTTTCTTTCCTCTAGGATGGAACCATGATATTACGGTTGTTTATTATATTACTTGTAGTTTTGTATGTTGTACTGCTTGTCTGTATTATAATATGTTTTACCATGTATGTTGATAATATGTCATGTAGAATAGGGAGTGCCGCTTATTAAAAATTGTTCATGCATGATAATATAAAACCTTGACTTTTAAAATATTGAGTAGGAGAAGTTTTTCAAAGAGAGCACCTATGGCCTCCATCGTTAGTCCATAGAAAACACGTGGTGGTTCCGACTCCCAAGAAGGAATTGCATCATGTACCAGATTGGATCTCCCAAAAGATGATTTGCTTTGATATGATTTATCGTTGTACACTCCTAGGTGGTGATTATAAATCATAGATAAAGTAGTTGAACAATGGTTATACACTCAATATCATTTTTATTATTAACCTCTCCTATGAGCTCTGTTAATAAAATTAATGGTCAAAGAAATGATTATTAGTATATGCTAGATTAGACGGATCTTAGATGGCATATATTTAGACGAGTCTTGGATGGTACATATAAATTAGAGGAGATCCGTATTCTTAATTGAATTCAGCAAGTCTACCCTAGGTAGCTTGTTGAATTCTAAGTTAGGGATTATCATTGTAAGGTTGTGATTTTTTCAAAGTTTTGACACATTAACACATTATATGCTTATTTAACTATGTTAGCTTACTAAACTATTATGGAATGTTTGCTTATACTGAGTACGTGATTCTTTATTATAGATTTCTTATGCTGAGTACGTGATTCTTTATTATAGATCAAAATGTTTAAAAACACTTTATCTTTTATACTCGATAAAAACACTTTAATTGGTGATAATTATAATGATTGAAAAATGAACCAAAATGTTGCCCTTTTCTTTAAGAAACTAAAATTTGTGGTAACCACACCATGTCCTAAGCCTACTAGTGAATCCACTAGCGAACAAATCCAAGCGTATGGTTGCTAAAAGGATGTTAATGATCAGGCCTACTATTACATTATGGCTAGCATGAATAATGTGTTACAGGCTTAATATGAAGATTATGTGACTGCTAGGCAGATCTTAGATAATATGGAAGTCACGTTTGGAGGCTACACCTTAAAGAAATGGCAAGGGGCTCTTCGAAAGCTCTACAACTACCAACAAAGATAGGAGACTCCTACGAAGGAACATATGATGTTGGTTATACGTTACCTCATTGAGGCTCAAACCCATGGAGCTGATATTGTTGTTGTCATAGATGACTATGGCTTTTGAGACTCTCTCTAAGGAGTTCATCCTGTTTAGAGCTTTAAATAATTTGAGCAATAGACAGGATGTAACCTTGACTGAGTTAATGAAGCAGTTGTAGGAGTTTGAGAATCTGACCAAGGAAGCTCTAAATGGTGGCAAGGCAAACTTAGTAGCTATATCTAGTTCTAATCCTAAATCTAGGAATGGAAAGAAGCAGAATGATAAGAATAGAAAGTCTTTTGTTCCAACGAAAGGCAAGGACAAGAAGAAAAAGAAGAGGAACCTGAAGAAGCTAAAGTGCTTTTTCTGCAGGAAGGTAGGGCACATTAAGAAGAAGTGCAAAGACTTCCAATCTAGAAGAGGCAAGTGCAAACTTCTAGTTATTAAAACTTTCTTAGTTGAGGAATCAAATGACACTTAGGTCATAGATTCCAGAGCAACTAATCATGTTTGTGTTTCTTTGCTGGGTCTCAAGGAAACAAGAAGTCTGCTACATAAGCACTTCATGCTTTGGATGGGCAATGGATCCTTAGCGTTGGCTGAAGCAGTAAAAGACATCCATCTTTATTTAGATAGTTATAGGATTCTAGTTTTGAAGGATTGTTTTTATGTTCTTAAACTTAAAAAGAATTTAATTTCTATCGCTTGTTTTTTAAAGACTTTTATTCAGTTTCTTTTAATAATAAAGTTGTGATTTGTAAAAATAAATCTTTTATCTATGGTGGATAGATGCAAAACAACCTATACTTTATGAGACCAAAGATGGAAATACTGCTTAACACTAAGATTAATGATAACTCTACAATACTTAAAACTTCTCACTCTAATCAAACTTATCTTTGGCACTTGTGATTAGGTCACATTAGCTTGAGTAAAATGTTGGTAAGGGATGGACTTTTAATTCATTTAAAGGTGGCATTTATATCACAATGTGAGTCTTGTTTAGAGGGCAAAATGGCCAAGAGACCATTCAGGTCTAAGGGCAATCAAGCTGAAGGGGTTCTAAAACTTGTGCATAGTAATGTTTATGGCCCCAAAAACATCAAGGCGTGAGGACGACATGAGTACTTTTGTCACTTTCATTGATGATTACTCAAGATATGGGCATGCCTACCTAATGCATCATAAGAGCTAAATTTTTAACAAGTTCAGGAAGTTTCATGCTAAAGTGGAGAAGCAATTAGGTAAACCCATAAAGGCACTTCAATCCAATTGAGGTAGAGAACACCTTTTTGATAATTTCTTACAACGCTTTTAGAGAATAGGATTTTATCCCATTTGATTACGCTAGCACTCTGTAGTAGAATGGCATGGCTGAGAAAAGAAATAGGACTTTGTTGGACATAATTAGGTCCAGATGATTTATTCAACTTTACCTTTATTCTTTTGGGAATATGCACGATAAACCGTATATTATCTTTTGAACAATGTGCCTTCAAAATCTATTACTAAAACTCCTTACAAGTTGTGGATGAGTAGGAAGACATCCTTTAAACATATTTACATATGGCAATGTCCTGTACAAGGAAGTAAATAAGTTGGAAGCATGTTCGAAAGTGTGTGTATTTATAGGATATCCAAAAGGGACAAAAGAGGGCTTTTTTTATAACCTAAAAGAAAATGAAGTCCTGATTTCAACAAATGCGACTTTACTTGAAGAAAGTTGCATAAACGACTTTACGCTTTATGGTAAAGTGGTACTCAAGGAGTTAATAAGTGATTCATTTACTCCAGGAGTTCTAGTTGAAACCAATCTAATCAATGTAGAAAAGTCGACCAAACAACAACCTAAGAAACTTCAGCGTAGTGGGAGGATCATGTGTCAACCCGAGAGGTACATGTTCAATGGTGAAGTTTACTTGGTCGAACTAGTTGAACATGACAGGGATCCTTACACTTACACAGAGTCTATAGAGGATGTTGTTTTAAAGCTCTAGACAGAAGCTATGAACACTGAGATGAAGTATGTGAAGACTAATCAAGTCTAAGAGTATGTGGACCTTCTTGAAGGGGTAAAACCCATAGGGTGTAAGTGGGTCTAGAAGAGAAAGAGAGGAGCAGATGGGAAAGTCAAAACCTATAAGGCTAGACTGGTAGCAAAAGCATATACGCAAAAGGAAGAAATCGATTACAAGAAAACCTTTTCACCTGTAGCCATGCTTAAGTCCATCCATATTCTCTTATCCATTGCTGCTGCTTTCAACTACTTGATTTGGCAAATGGATGTTAAGACGTTTTTTCTAAATGGCTATCTTGATGAGACCATCTATATGGTATAGCCAGACGAGTTCAAACCTAAGGGTTAAAAGAATAAGGTTTATAAGCTGCTTAAGTCAATTTATTGACTTAAGCAAGCTTCTCATTCTTGGAACATAAGATTTGATCAAGTGATCAAGACTTATGGGTTTAAACAAAACATGAACGGACCATGTGTTTACAAACACATTAAGGATGAAAAGGTGGTTTTTTTACTACTCTATGTAGATGACACTCTGCTTATTAGCAATGATGATGGGGCATTGTCATCGGTCAAGTTATAGTTGACCAAGCACCTTGACATGAAGGACGTGGGAGAAGACAATTATGTTTTAGGTATTTAAATCTTTTGAGATAGGAAGAACAAAATGATAGCTTTATCCCAAACTACCTACATAGATAAAATTTTTGAGAAGCATGCAATGCATAATTCCAAGAAAAGTGGGCAACCATCTAGGTCTAGAATTTCTCTTTCTAAGAAAGTTTCTCCAAATTATGATGAAGAAAGAGAATACATGAAGAAGGTGCATTATGTTTCGGCAGTAGGTATTCTCATGTATGCTATGCTTTGCACACGATCGGACATATGTTATACAATCAAGATAATGAGTCAATTTTAGTTCAGATCTAGGACCAAACCATTAGGTTGTAGTCAAGCATATTTTCAAGTACCTGAGAAGGACTAAAGGTCATATGCTAGTGAATTTTGATGAGAATCTAACAGCTCTTGGATACACTGACTTAGATTTTCAATATTGTCTGGATTTGAGAAGATCAACTTTAAGTTTTTTGTTTAGTCTGGGAGGAGGCGCCATTGTTTGGAGAAGTGTCAAGCAAGATTGCACTTTGTATTCAATGATGGAGGCCAAGTACATAGCAACCAATGAAGCTTCAAAAGAAGCTATGTAGCTCTGTAAGTCCCTTAGGGATCTTAAGGTAGTTCTTGCTATAGATAAGCCAATGTCAGTATATTGTGATAACATTGCAGTAATAGCTAATGCTATGGAACCAATATTTCACAAGAAGAGTAAACATATACATCAGAAGTATCATGTGATAAAGGGCTTTGTTGAGGGGGGACATGCTGCAGCATGCAAGATCACATCTGAGGACAATATAGTTGATCCTTTTATGAACACACTACCAACATGGGTCGAGAAGCATATAGAGGCTATGGAGATGCAAAACATATCATATTTACTGACTTAGGACAAGTGGGAGCTTATAAGACTAGGTGCTTTAAGGATTAAACGACGTAATAAGTTTTTGGAAACATTTACTTAATAAAGAGTTTATTTATTATTCATATATCAAATGTTGTCCTCTTTATGGTCATTTCTATTAAATGTATGATAAGCAAACAAAAGATGAGACTGTAAGTCTAAACCTTTAAGATCATGTATATGATAAACAGATTATGCGGAAAACATGAATCTTAAAGATGATAGTCTAAATAATAAGGTCTACAATTAAGGGAATAAAATTGGGCGTTTTATTCATGTTAAGATTGTTATGTTATCTACATTCCTAATGGGAGATAACTTGTTTTGGTCATCGGAGTGGGACTTTACAAGTAGAAACATTAGTATATTGTCATAGTGACGATATATTGGATCAGGACAAAAATTGAATTGATTTGATTAATAATTCCATTTTTTTAAATCAATTCACTTTTGACAATCATATATGTTATGTCTTAATCCTAAAATGAATTAATGGGCCTGTATTCTTGACTTATGTCTTTTGATGTACCAAAGGATGACATCCTGATTTAACAATGGTACGTATATCGGTACGTTGGAGACATGACTCTTGATTGACATCGACTCATTATTCATAGATATAAAATTCATAGCATTTTTATTATAGAGTTAATGATATTCTCTTGTAGGCATTATTTTGTAATTGAAAGACTGAAATGGTTAACCATTTAGATACACATGGATAATCGAATGGTATACTATTTATGAATAGGAAGTATTCCAATAGTGAAATAATAGAAAATAAGATAAAAAAAAATCACGAAGATAAAATAAAATTTATTCTTAAGCCGATTATGAATATTCTATGAGGATGTTATATATTATGATATGTCATGGATGATTAGCTTGTTGGAGCATCATAATTTTATATAGTTTAAAAGTGCAGCTCTAAGCTTTTAATGGAATAGCATTAGAGTTTTATGACTATAAAATATATGTATCTTGGATATGTAATTTTATAATTATAAGAGCTTAAGCTATATATGTCTATCAAGTCCCATTTGCTAGTTCATAATAATTCCTGTAACGATACAACATATTTTTCCTATATATTGATGACTTATGTTGATTATTAGATTGGCTAAAATTTGATTGATTGGATATAATAATTCAAGTTAGTTTATTGGTTAAATTAATTTTTTAAATTAATTCAAGATAAACATGTTGAATTATTTGGATAATTTTTTATTTGATATGGGATTATCTGTATATGATAGTTTTAATCAGATAACTTCTCTATTGGGTTATTTGAATTAAAACTAAGGCTCTATTTAAGACTCCCATGTAAAAAAAGATATTCTGAGATTTTTAAATTATCACTCGATCGGTAGGCCAGTGGCTAAGTTTGACAAGCCGATGGAGCCAATTCGATAGGCTGATCTCACAGATCAACGGGTTGACCGTTCGATAATCCTGTTATGTATTTTTTATGCGTTTTTTATCAAAGTTGATCCGGACTCGAATTTTGAAGCATAATCTGATACAGATTGGCCCCAAATTTGACCATTGTATAAAGGGAACTGGTTTTCATTGTTCCTTAGATCATTTGAGAAGTAAAGAGTGAGTATTCTAGTGAGAGAAACTCTAAAACTCTAAAAGAGCTATTGTTTAATATTTGAAACCTTAGCTCTAGGTTTTCTCAAGTGGTTAGAAGAAGAGTCATTGAGAAAAAACCGTACAACATGCGACCACCCGCGCTTCTATCATGCAAAGAGAATAAAAAGGAAGACCAGTTAGTTGAGGCTCTTCCAAAAGGTTCTTCTCTAATCAATGTTTCTACTGTCTTTAGTATACAAAAAAGATACATAAGATCTATTATTAATTTATATACTTAGCATGTCAAAGTTTGTGACGCCTCGAGGAGGGGATCAATAAGTTTTGGGTAAAGAAGATGAAAATTAAAGTAAATAAGAGAAAAAGTGAATATATATATGTAAAAAGTAAATAAATAAAGTAGATTTCTCATTTGAAATAAATATTATAGGCAATCACTATCACGTGAATGCCACGAAGATGGATGACCAAGACGTTATTATCAGTCACCATCACGTAGATGCTCATCACGAAGGTGGGTAGGAAAATAAAATACAAATATCAAGAATAACACTACAAAAGTACTGAAAATCATTGTCTCTAAAATAAAATTAAAAGATACAATTGACAGAGACGAAAACTACATCAAGACCGACATCAGGACAAGTCGTGCAGTACATGTATCATATAACAGTTTCGAAGAAAATATCATCTCTACTCCTAGAACCAGGTTTTGATCTTGGGACCTTTCTTCCACTTTGAAACTAGAAGGGGGATTTTTAAAAATAGAAAAACATGAGTGAAAGATTCAGTAGGATAATTATTTAAAAGCAATTTATTTTAAAATAGTAATAAAATTGGAGAATTGTTCACAAATCATTCTATTTGAGATAAAATCTCAAAGTCTTAACAAATCAACAAAAACACTCACTTGAAAGCAACTTGATAAAGTATCACCGTATGGGTTTTGGAAATCTAAAAGAAATATCAAAATATAATTCTTCAAAATCAAAGACAGAAATTATTTTCAACAATCATTCAAAAGGTCAAGCATTTGGCCAAAACGATTTAAAAAGGGCTACCAAAGAAAGGGATAGGAATATCCTACCTCATTTTAAATCCAATAACCTAAGCTCCAAATAAAATCAAACATAAGCTCTAATCAACATTCAAGAGCTTAAAAACTACATTTAAAATTAGAAATTACTTTCAACAAATATTATTATGTTAACTTAATTATCAATGTACATTTTGACTCAAAATAATCATAACACAAAATCGTAATCCTTTTTAAAACATTTCAGAATCATTAAACATTAAAAACTGGAAGTAAAAATACAATTTTCAAAGTTCATGGTCGGCCTACCGAATCTACACAGTTTGCCCTATTGAACATCTAGACCGGCCTGTCGAATTACTATAGTTTGGCCTACCGAATATATAAATCTAGCCTACTGAACTTCTTGAAATCGACATGCTGAACTTTGAGTTCGGCTTGCCGAACTAGAAAAATCTAGGAACCCGAGACTTAGAGTTTCGACATCATCAAATTTTCAATTAATTCCTAGAACATAGAAATCACACAGAAAACTTAGAAAATTATAATAGAACAAATTTAAACCATTTTTCTTAAATTTAAACTCAATTTCACAATGGATTTGAAAATCAAAGAAAAATGTAAAAACTTAAGTAAGTTGATTTTAGCTCAAATTAAGTTTAGATTTTACTATAAAACAGTTTCCACAACTTAAATTGAACATTATCTGAGCTCAAGATAGTTCGAATTTAACATCCAAGGAAAAATTGAAAATTTGAAAATAAAACTCTAAAATTTCAAAAAGAAAAGAGAAAGCTAACCTTTGATGGATGTTTTTGAAGAAAAAGCTTGATGATTGAACTTCTTTCTCCGCTTCAAATCAATGAAAAAATAGGAAAAGAAAAGAGGAAAGAGGGAATCACAGAAGAAAGAGAAAAAGAGAGAGAAATGAGAAGGAAATGAGAAAGAGAGAGAAAGAAAATAAAGGCTCAAGGGCATTTTTATAAATATAGAAAAAATGTTGCGTAAAAATATTTTTTGGTATTTTAAAAACTAAAAATAAAATGTTTAAATGTAACAGATTAACTAAAATCTTAAATGACCAAAATTAACATTAAATTCACACTTGGCACAATTAATAATTAAACTTAACATAATTAATCACACTTTAAAATTTAGGAACGTTAAAAACTTATTATTTGAAAAAGACTTTGATTTAAAATTTTTTAAAAATTCTGTTACGTATCATTTTCTAACAGTTACATACACTAAAATTGTTATACTTAGTTTTTTACTTTATATTTTTTTTTTCAAATCTTAGTTTCTAATAATTCTTAGTTATTATGGATGGATCATCAGTGAAACAAAGTAATAAGTTAAAAATTAAATTAGGACATTTTTAAAGTTCTCTGTTGAATATTTAATGCCAAACTAACAAAGAGACTAAATTGAAACAAAGTAATATATTAAGGACCAAAGGGAGACTTTTTATGAGGTTGTTTGAAAAATCAGTTCGAACTTGAAAATTGTAACACATAAGAGCTTTATATAGTAACAAATTTTTATTTTTCACTATAGCATGTAAAAACTTTATATTATATAAACTATAACTTTATTTTTTTAACAAGTTTTCTAAACGACACATAGGATAAAAGTGAGTCTGAAAGTAAACCTTAGAAGACCATTTGTAAATTTACCCAAAAAATCGAGCAGAAAATAATGAGGAAAAAAAAAAAAGCGACAAGACAGAGAGTTCTGAATGTGGTTTTTTTTTTTTTTTTCGTCTGCCAACAAAGTATTGCATCAAAGTGAGTGAGTGAGTGAGTGAGTGCGGTGGCGAACAGGGTCGGCTTCTTCTTTGAGATTCTTCCTCAGATCCTCTGAGGCACTCCCTCTTGTCTCCCTCATCTCCCTTCATTCGTAGGTCTCACCAATCAAAATCATCGCCTTCCCTCTTCTTCTTCGTCTTCGTCTTGTTCATTTCAACCCGTGCCCGTCTTCGAGCTTCCTCTCCACGATTTCGCCTCTTCCGTCGAAGATGGAGTCGCCGGCGATGGCGATCCTTTTGGAGAAGCTCACGGTATGTGCCCTCTTTTTTTTATTATCAAAACAAAGAAATGATAAAAATCAGTTGATATGAATTTACATTGCTGTTTTCAACCATTTAGGAATTGTCGAAATTACTATTGGAACTGTCTCGGTCTTGAATGCAATGCATCAGTAGATTTCTCTTGATTTTTTCATGAAGTAAATGGTGCTCTATCTGGCATTGTTGCACATTTGTATTTATTTATTTATTTATTTATTTTCTGGATTTTGGGCTTCTTTAGTTTTTCCTCGCATGCTACGAGAAATTAATTGACCACTATTTTCTGAAGGAAGAATTTGGACAAGGACGCGCGCGCGCGTGTTTATAACGATTGTAGATAAAGAGAATTTGAATTCTGATTTAACTGTTAGAGCTTCTTGTGCATTGTATTTTGGTTTTGTGAAATTCTCCTGAAATGTTGTTACGGAAGCGGAAATATTGTGGCTAAATTGCACCAAGGAACCCTGTTTTTCTTTGTCGTTTGCTCGTTGGACTTCATGTTTTTAATTCTGACGTTCAGGATCGTCAATTTGACAAGTTTGCCACTGCTCTCTAAATGATAACAGATACGACAATTAGGGTTCCAACTGTTAAATTTGAGAAGTTTAGAACCTACTTGCCGATCGAGAAAAGTGTCGGGTGCATTTGTGTGGAAATCATGGGCTGATTCCATATATTAATTAATATTCACTAAATATTGGACAATTACAATAAATTTATAGATTTTGGGTCCTATTCAACAAACACAGATAATTTCAAGTTGCACCAGCGGAAAAACTGATGGTATTTGAGATTCAGGCAAAGTCAAGAAATGAACTCTTTTTCTGAGAACTTTCCAATTTTGTGTATTTCCTGTTTGTTTATTTTTGTTTTTCTTCTCTTTCCCAGTTCTTGTGTCAGTTTCTTGAATGTGTAATTTTGGTAGTTTCCTAGAATAGATGGAATACTGTACATAATGAGAAATCATTCATTGAGCTCATGTAATTTATTTCGTCCAATTAGTGAACGAATTTCAGTTTTCCGCTATTGTTTAGAGTGGATCGAGCTTACAGGATACCTATGTCAATGGATTAATGAATCAACTTGGTGATATAGGTTGTTCTTGACTTGGATGAGACACTTGTATGTGCATATGAGACATCCAGCTTGCCTGCCATTTTAAAAACTCAAGCAATGGAAGCTGGGCTGAAGTGGTTTGAGTTGGATTGTGTGTCTTCTGACAAGGTCGGTCTCCGTCTATCTCTCTCTCTGTAACTTTTGTGTTTGGTATGCTTGCCATTACAACATGATTATTGTGCTATTTCTGATGAAGGAATGTGATGGTAAACCAAAGATCAGTTATGTTACCGTGTTTGAACGACCAGGTTTGCAAGAGTTCTTGACATAGATTGGTGAATTTGCTGTGCTTGTCATATTTACTGCTGCTCTTGAAGGTTTGATGTTGTTCTACTAGTTTAATTAAGCTTTTTATTTCATCCTTCTTTTTTAATTTTGACTCTTTTCTTTTCTTTTTCCACTTATTCTCTAATAATACCATGCAGGCTATGCGAGACCACTTGTTGACAGGATCTGTCGTATTTATCAAAGGATCTTTCTCGAGTTGTAATCGTCAAGAACAACCCGTTTAGTTTCTTGCTAGAACCCTCAAATAGCATACCATGCATTCCATTCTCTGCTGGACAGCCATATGATGATCAGGTAAGATATTGGTTTTTATTTCAAGTTCAGTGGTTTCCAATCTCTACTGGTCACCTCCTGAATTTGTGATTCTTGCTGTTGTAGCTTTTGGAGGTCCTGCTTCGACTCCTTAAACAGCTCTCCACGAAATAGACGTCAGGCCTACGCTTTATGAGAGATTCCACATGCCAGAATGGTTTAATATTTATAAGTCTTAAAAATCATATATCTATATCAAACCTAAAGAGGTTGGAATTGTAGAAGTTTATAATTATTTTTTTTTATTTTAATGTAAAATAAATATTTTTAAAATTACTATAAATATTATGCTTGTAAAATAATTAATTTTGTTTCAGTTATTTATTTTTATATTTGAATGCTAAAGTAAAAAAAAAAAAAAAAAGAGAAAAATGTCACCAAAACGGACAACAGTGCATTAAAAATTCAAAGAAGATTCGAATTTGCCTAGTGGAGTACATGTGGCAAGCCGTAATTGGAGTGTGCATTGCATGCGCCAACAGTAGGTGCGTCAGCCGCTAGAGCTAGGCCCAAGTGTCATGAGAATCTCATATCTCCTCTAATCGTATGTGCGTGGCAAGAGTTTCAACCCATGCTCCCATGATCTCATCTGTTCATTGTCGAATCCTATGGTCTGAATTCATCCAAATCCAGCCCTACACGGTCCCATCTGGATCCAATCTTTTTTAGCGCTCTGTAGCCATTGGATCATGTACTTAATGCTTGAGTTCACCCCGCATGCATACTACCTGCTGCCGCATCACACCAAATCACAAGCTCAAATTCACACAATGATGAAGGGCCATCAGCGTGGAAAAAGAAGGAAAAACAGATAAAAAAAGACAATTTCACAAAATTAAAGCCAAATTTTCAAAAAATAAATAGTAAAAAATTATAAAAATGTTGTAACAATAATTTTGAAAAGTCTCTAAATACCGAGGCCTTTGCCTCAACTAAGCACCCCTACGTAGTATGAAAAATATTATTTGTTTAATTAGTTTAGTTTTCTTTAGTTTTTAGTTTTTTGTTTTTCGTTTAAGCTTTTGTAAAATATTTCACTTATTATATAGTAAAAATTATGTTCAATAATATTTTTAGTATTTTATTATATGTCTTTTTAATTTCTCTTTTTAGCTGATGTAAGAGGGGAAAATTCTGGTAAAATTGCTTTAAATATTTTTATTTTTGAATAGTTATAATGCAAAAATATTTTCTAAAAAACTTAGGATTTTAATATTTTCTTGGCAAGAACTCTACCAAAACTTTGGTTTTGATTTTCTAATGACATAGACTAGCATGGATAATGTTTGGGAAGACCTCGATTCGCCGCAGATAGAAAATGACTTGGTAAATACTTAAACTTATTATTTTGGTTGTTATTTTAGTTAAGTTATGTTGAAATTCTGCTCGTTTATTAAGTTGAGCTTTTGCTGTATTATAAACATAAAATGACACAATAAATGCTTGATAATGTTTAATTTATTGTCGACATAGGATCATACAATGTATTCTTAAACAATTAATAAATAATTAGAAAAACTAAAATTTGTTTAAGTTGATTGCCAGAACGGAATCTTGGAACCTTAGCTTTGTTACAATTACTATTTCACCCCTTTTAATTTGTTTTTATTATTGTTATTAGTTTGTTAAAGTTATTTTAAATTAATTGCACTTATTGCTAAAGTTTCATTTTAATTTAAGTTGCATTTCTTATTCTTGAAGTTCCAAAGTAACGAAATTCTGAAAATGAAAAAAATGCTATAAAAAATGTGTAAAATATTGTGAAAATATATTGTAAATACTAGGTATTAATCCTCATAGTTTTTAGTTTAAAAAAATAAATAAAAAGTTAATATATTAAATATACTGGAACTAAACAAAATCTTTTCTTGGAGGTTCGATCTCGGATTCACCAAGTATTTATTACTTGAGACAACCTTATACTTGGTATTAATCCTCAAATATTGTGAAAATATATTGTAAATACTAGGTATTAATCCTCATATTTTTTAGTTTAAAAAAATAAATAAAAAGTTAACATAATAAATATACTGGAACTAAACAAAATCTTTCCTTGGAGGTTCAACCTCGGATTCACCAAGTATTTATTACTTGAGACAACCTTATACTTGAGATTATATTTAGATTGTATATTTTAAGACCAAGTGAGCTATCATAAGCTATATTTAGAGCTCATTTATCTTTCCAAAATGGGTTACAAATATGTGCAGGTTTGGATTAAATTGGACAGCTTTTAAGCAAACTTTAAAAAAATTATAACTTAAGCTAGAAAACTCCAATTTTAATGGCACAAATGCCTAAACAGAATTTGGGAAGTATTATTTTAAATAGCAGATACCATTTGACCATAGAAAAGTGAATAAACCTCAAATTTAGTAGTTTATTTAATTAGTATTAAATCCTACACATTCTATTCGCACTTGGTAAGCATACAACCAAACACTCCAAAGTTTCTTGTTAAGCACATTTTAACCTATGCATATTAATCATAAATCTTAGAAATTACATGCATGTAGTGGATCATACTATTGAACATAAGTTTCATAATTAGAAAGTAAGAAACAAACAAGACTTGCAACAATCTTCGTAAACAAATATAATTCACAAAATATTATGCAACAAGCTCAAGATCATGCAGTAAGAAAAAAAACACCAAAAGATGAAGGAAACTTTTAAATTTAAAACATTTTTTTTTCATATTAAAAATATGCATGAGAAACAACTTTACCAATTATCATGAAAATCATGATATTCTAACTAAGTCAAGCACCCAAACATGTTGTCAACAAGGATTGATCATAAACCAAAGAGGAAACATCAAACAATTTTTAATTTCAGAATAAAGGAACAAAGAAGAAAAACCCTACCTTAATTTTCCTCAAAACTTGAACAAGGCCTTCAATCTCCAAAGAATCTTCTTGCGTTTAGATTACCCAGCAAGATTTGAGAAAAACCTTCAACTTTCCTAACTAGGTTTAAGCTCTATAGAGAGAAAGAGAGAGCGTGGAAGGGTGAGAGGGAGAGTGATGGAGGTAAAGAATTGGTATGAATCATATATCCCCACTAGTTTTTCATGTGTAGGTGGTGTGGCGGAATTAATAAAAGAAAAAAAAATATTTTTTTAAAAAAACATAAACAAAATCAATGTAAGTGCAACACCTAGATAAATTAATTAATACTAATTAATTTAATCTGGATGTTACTATTGATTAATTAAATTTTTGCAATTAACTTTCAGATATAATATTCTTTCAGTGTGAATTTTTCCCATAGAAAAATAATTTGTTTAAAACTGACATGTTAGTTCTTGCTCCATACATTTGACAACTGTAATTGCGTAAGCAGTTTTATAAACAAAAAACTGAATGGGCCACTCTAGTTATATAAGTTGGGCTGGGTTTTGGTAGTGTGATTAGAATTGAAACTTTTGAATTTAAAGTTGTAGCATGTGAGAGTATTATACTACAACTTACTTTTTTTAGTCACTGTATAATATGAGAGCTTTATACTATAGCAACTAAAAGTTTTGGTTAGAATTGATTTTATCAAATACTCTTTTTTTAGGCGTTACCATAAGTCTTGGGCCTTTCATCAAATTTAAGAAATTTGAGACCCAATTCAAATAAAAATATTGGAGTAGCCCATTTTTCGATTCAAAAACCTATTATACAATTATAGTTGTGAAACAGAGAGTATTGAACAAGAACTGACACGACATATTTAAACAAACATTTTTCCATACGAAAACTTTAATTAGAAATAATATTATAATTGAAAATTAATCATAGGTTTCAACTAATTAACACTAACAACCAGATTAGGCGTTAGAAAACCATATCTTTAGAATATTTTTTTCATACTCTATCATATAAAATGCCTTTTCCTTAGAACTTTTAAGGTCTTCTTAATGTTTGATTCAGTGGATTTTAATGTATCAATCTCTATGTTATTAAGGTTTTGATTTATAATAATGTCGATGAATAGTCATTGATTTATAGTAATCGTCTCCTTCACAATGTTGAAGTAGCATTCTCTTTTGACTGTTTAGCTTCCTCTTTGAACCCTGACTCTGGCCATTGTTGGGAACTTCATAGTAAAGTGATAGATCGAGATCGCGGCATTCAAGCTCTTCAATGTGGGTCTTCTAATCACATCATAGAAGGACAAACAGACACCTGATCACTATAAAGTAGGAAATATTAGTTACTTGTTGAGAATACTCACCCACTGTTATCGAAAGTTTAATAATTCCTTCAGGCATCACACTATGCCCAGTGAAGCCGTAGAAGGATATGGCCACAAGTCTCAACCTATCTACTCCAAGCCCCATCTTTATGAAAAAAATTAAAATAGAGGATGTCCATAGCACTCCCATTGTCAACGAGGATTTTATGGATGCTGATGTTACCGACCATTGTTGTTACCACAAGTACGTCATTATGCGGGAACTGGACATGTCGGGCATCTTCCTCTGTGAAGGTTATGTTTTCATATTCTCACCAAAAGTTCTTTGTAGGTCATTGTTCCAAGTTCATAACATTAGTGGGCAGGGAACTTCTTACCTCTAGTACGTATGCCTTTTGTGTATTGTTGGACTCTCTACCAATGTAAGGTCCTCCAATGATCTTCTTTATGTTACCATGAGGTTGACGAGGCAGCGGTGGCTGGTTCTCCTTTTTTCTCTCCCCTCGTAACATGTTGTTATTGTTTTTACCTCAATCTGCCTTGAAGCTTTCGAGCTTCCCCTATTGTATAAGGTTCTCGATCTCCCTTTTCAGACCGAAACAATCTTCATTGTAACATTGGATCTCCCCACGACATTTACAATACTCGTAGGAGTCTCTCTTCAAAGGATCCTTGCAGATAGAGTTAGGTCAGGGAAGCTTGCTTTGAATCGCGTTGAATATAATCAACCTGTTAGTGTTAAGAGATGTGAATTGAAAGTTTAGTTCATGAGCTCGTGAAACATACCTCTCATCCTTGCTTCTTTACTTCTTGTCTTGATGATCTTTCCTATACTTTTTCTGCCTCAAGTTTGTCCCCTCAAACTTCCTCTTCTTTTTATGCTCCCTCTTGTCATTGGGCCTTGTCACTTTTCTGACTGCCGCCTTAGATTCCTCAATATTGATGTGCTTCAAAGCACGTTGACATAACTCAATCAGTGTAGTTGGCTCATTTTAATGGATCTTATCTTAGAAACTTGTTTCCACCTATGATCCTAACTTTGCTTCTGTCAGGGTTGCATCATCGGATATATTGACCATGTTGGCTAACTCATCATTGAACCTCCAGAGGTAGCTCTTGAGACTATCATCATGCCCTTCTCAAATAGTGATCCTTTATTTGCAGGGCCTTGTCAGTGTAGGTTCCTTAGTGTTGAGAGAGAAAAGCTTGGCTAAGTTCGTTCCAAGACTTTATGGAATGAGTCCTTTATCCTCGGTACCATTTCTTCGTACTCTTGGCGAGTGTCATGGGAAAAACTTGACATCTTATGAAGGTATATACACATTCCCGATCCATCTAGTCATTAAAGGTAATCAACTGGTCCTAAAGATCTCCTTTGCCCTCGATGGGTGGAAACTTAAAGATCTAAAATTTGTTAGGCTAGGGTGCATGCATGATAGAAGGTGAAAGTGGAAAGATTACCTAATCACTAGAGAAAACTTCTTGGCTTTCTTCCATAGCAATTTGACTCAACCTTTAGAGGAGTCGCTCCTTCTCTTCTTTCCTTTTAAGGTGATGAGCCTCTAGGAGTGAAGAACTGGCCTCTGCCTCCTTATCACGGGGTTGCTCTTAGGTTTATTCCTTGTTATGATTTTGTAGTTGCTCGACTTCAGCCTAGACATTCTTCTCGTTTACTTGTCCGACAAAAGGTACCTCTTGTAACGAGTGGTCATGTTGTTCTTCTTGTTATCGTTCTTGGTTTGTAGAGTTCTTAGGGTCTTGTTTCCTTTGGCATAAGATCTCGAAACTTTCTTGTGGTCGAAAGCGCATATGCCTTTCCTTTATATGTTGCAGGACTGCTGAGAGTCAATCCACTATGGCCCTCAATCTTCTTACCATCTCCTTTAAGTGTTTTTGCCTCTAGTGAATTTGTTCAAGAGGTAGGTGTGGTGGTAGCCTAGGAATCAAAACCGCATGAGTTTGGCTTGAGCTCATTGTTTGAGCGTCACCTGAATTAAGAGTGCGTTGCTTTAGGAACTGTCACGCCCCGGAGTACGGGAGGTGACGTGGTGGTTTAATTAAATTAATTAAGTAAAGATTTGGTTAAAAATCAGGGTTTTAGAATGAGATTTATAAATAAAATGTGATAATTTTAAAATCGTTTGAATAGAAAAGTTAAAGAAATAAAGCGATTCATTGTAATAATTAAACAATTAAAAATAACATTAAAATAATTAAATATGGGGTGGAACGCGTTTGAGTCCCACTGGCCCACATATTGTGCACACACATATGGTACTGACAATATTATGATACAACCACAGTCCAGAATGAAAGAGAAGTTAAATTCTTACATGCCTTGAATAGTAAATTAACCTACCAAATACTTCTACTGATCGTAAGTCCGGTCGGCGGACTCTTCTCCAAACCTATGCTGATATCCACCTAGGGTTAAGATTTTAAAACAGATAAAATGTGAGCGAAAGGCTCAGTAGGACTATATTTAGAAAATTACTCGACTTTAAAAGGAATTGCATAAATCAAATAAACATATAAAAATAAACTGGAACAACCAACGAGTAAATAATTAAATGTGAAATTAAATAAAATGTAATATTCTCAAAATGATTCAAAAAATCAATCAAAAGAGTACCATTTTTCCTTTCCTGGGCAAACCATACATGACTCACCACCGTAGTGGCCCAGCTAGGTTTCGGGACCTGCCCCCAAGGTTGTTCACTACACAACCCGATCTCT
>CAMOHE010035738.1:0-25673 GCA_946598075.1 Artocarpus hirsutus
GGGGGGGGGGGGGGGGGGGGGGGGGGGGGGGGGGGGGGGGGGGGGGGGGGGGGGGGGGGGGGGGGGGGGGGGGGGGGGGGGGGGGGGGGGGGGGGGGGGGGGGGGGGGGGGGGGGGGGGGGGGGGGGGGGGGGGGGGGGGGGGGGGGGGGGGGGGGGGGGGGGGGGGGGGGGGGGGGGGGGGGGGGGGGGGGGGGGGGGGGGGGGGGGGGGGGGGGGGGGGGGGGGGGGGGGGGGGGGGGGGGGGGGGGGGGGGGGGGGGGGGGGGGGGGGGGGGGGGGGGGGGGGGGGGGGGGGGGGGGGGGGGGGGGCGGGGGTGGGGGTGGTGGTGAGTTTGGGGGTGTTGGGTTGGGGTTGTATTGGGGTTGTTTGGGTGTACATAAAAACATGGATTTTTACATCAAATTCACAATCTCTCCACCCTATTTAATTAAAAGTAATCATTTTTTGAGCATCACATATAAAACAAAGAAAAAGATTCACCGAACATAGAATTTCAATCATATATCCACTTATGCTAGGAAAACACACACTACTTATCATGGATGAATATAATTACAAATCAAGTACTCAAAAAGCATGGCTTTTTGCATCAAATTCCTAACTCTTTTCTCTTTATTTAACAAAAAAGATTCTTTTGATATGAAAAATCAAAATTTCCACTTCAAATTACATCTCAAACCCAAAATTTAGCGCATAATATTCACTTATGCAAGAAAATAACAAATTACACATGGTTTTATTTCACATCAAATTCAAAACTTTTACCCCTCATTCGATTAAATATGCATTTTTAACATCATTTTCACATCAAAAATCAAAACATAAATTAAGCTCAAAATATCAACTTCAGCAATTGAAAAATTCATAAATTACCTAGCATGAGTATCAACAAACTTAGCTCCTTTAGCTGCAATCAAAATATCGCATGCGAGGGCGATCTCGAACCCGGCCGTGACGGCGAACCCGTTCACAGCGCCGATAATCGGCTTGCGGCACCGCTCCATCTGCGCTACCGGGTCGGCCTCCAAGTCCTTCACGTCGCCTTTGAAGACGTCTTCCGCCGCCATCAGGTCCACGCCGGAACAGAACGCCCGACCCGAACCGGATAGAACAATGACCCGAACCGAGTCGTCGAGTCCCAGGGCCTTGAACGCCTGAGCCAGGTCCTTCATCATGGCCTTCGTCAGCGAGTTCAATGACTTTGGGCGGTTGATTGTGACGTAGGCGATCCCGTTCGGCTCGACGGCGACGCGGATCAGCTTTTCCGGCGAGGACTCTGCCATTTTTCCGAGTACAATAGGGAGACAGTTTTTCTTCTTTTTCTTTTTCTTTTTTTTTTTTTCGAGAGACTTGAGGTTAAGAGGATGGTGTGACCGGGTGTGATCGGGTGTGGCGGAGTCTTTATCTGCACACATATGAATTGGAGTGCGTGCCACTTTGATGTTAGGACCGGTTCCCGGGGCAACAGACATGGTAAAATATGAATAAATCATTTTTGTTTCAGCAAAAATAAAATTAAAAAAAAAACCATGATTTTAGGCCGCTTGAAAGGCCGATTTTAATTATTAGTAATAACTATAAAGAATGTAAAAATTTATATATTATAATAAAAAGTTATAATATAAAGTTTTTATATAATATAATTTTTAAATCAAAATTGTTAGTCTAATTATTCTTTAAAACGGCCTTTTTAATTTCTATTCTGGCGAAATGTTCAAACTTATTAATAAAAGTGTACAAAAACCTGACAACCCGATAAACTTGATTAACCCACACAACACAACTTGAAATAACCCGAACCCAATGAGTAATTCAACCAAATCCAAGGTTTTATTGGGTGAGTAGGTTAGGATTTTCTCAACTCGTCCTAACCTGAACCGACCCAATTTATTTTTTTATTCTTTTTTTTTTTTTGGTTTTTGCTTCTAAGGTTTTATAAATACAGGAAATTTGATTAAAGAATTGTTATATGACCTTATAAAAGCTTTCTCGGAGTGAAATTTTTCTCGAGTAAAAATTTAAGCCTCCATATGAGAGTGTATGATTTAGATGATATCAAATAAAAATGAATCTCAAGTTAATTTGTGTTTTTTTATTTATGTTGTAATTAGAGTAAACAATTTATAACAAAATTCTTGCTTTTTAAAACTTATTAAGACAATTTTGGATCTTTATAAGATCAACCTTTTATGAATTTGAGCTTTTTTATTCATTTTAGATTAAATTATTGGTCCATCCTTTAATTAGGTGGATTGGTTTTGAACTTTGAGTTGATTAAGTGGGCTAAATTTAAAATCAATTCACCCAAACTTTGACTGGGTAGGTTGATATTTTGAAATATCCACCCAAACCACTCAATGTTCATCCTTACTTATTGGTGTGAATTGTCCACAATGCGAAAGTTTTACACGCTACAGTATTAAATAAATTTTTTTAAAATGATGATTCATACAACTCTTATATATAGTAATATCAAACTCATTTACCAAACACCTTAACTTCTTTAAAATTATCCATGTTATCATATTAAACAAATCAAATTATGAACGGATAAACCAAATTTTAATAATAGAGTCACAAAAGGTCTCATCAGTGCCATGATCTAATACATGTATATACGTAATCAATATATGTGTATATCAAGAGGGAGACAAAGCAAGGAATACATTATTCGTCTATGGCCCCAACACAATTTGGGGATGAGATTTTGTAGTCCTCTCGTCCCCATCCTCAATTCTCTGTCCCATCTAACGCAGAGCCCCCCAAGAGCTATCCTCGTCGAAAATTTTACCATCCGTATAGTGCTGTGATCTTCACAGTTATCTACTTATTTTGTTATGATCTTCTTGCAAGACAATAAGTTGATGTTGGAACAATACATTGTGAAATTTTTGTTATTAGTTTATATTGGTTCATGGGTTATGTATTGTATTATTTGTTCTTAGATTTTTTATTTTAACAAATTAACCTTTGAATTCTTTTTAGTTCTTAACCATTTTAGTCCATGTAAAAATTGGCAAATGGCTTTTGAAATTTCTTAGAAAGAATCACTCTTTGTTATGAAAAACTTACAGAATTAATTGTATTAAATGCAAAATGTTTTTGTTTTTAACAACAATGAAGATAATATTCTATTGTTAATGTAACTATTTTTTTTAATTTAATTATTATGCATTTGAGACGTGACGTGATGCTCTCTCTAAAATTTCAGAATTCCTTCGTTGTTTGATATCAAGGATCAAAATGGTCAAAAATCATAAGTTCATAAATTAAATAGTCAAAATTAAAAGTTCAGAAACTAAAAATACACAAAAATACGTAATTCAGGGACTAACAATGTTAATAACCTTCATATTAATATGGAACAAATGATTTCTTTTGTATAATTACCCTAAATAAATATCACGTTTCTTTAGGATTGTGAAATACTCTCTTATCTTTATTAAAATAATTTTATCCAAATTATTGGAGCTGGAATAAACATGAAAGTTCCACAATGCAATTTTGCCAACAACAATCTTTTGAATAGACGCCATGTGAGCACGACTTGTAAATTATTCTCTCTCTTCTTTTTTTTTTTTTTTCCATTTTTATTTCCTTCTTTTTGGTGCGAAAAGGACTCTAGAACTGACTGTGGTTTTTGTAAGGAATTCTAAAATCTGACTAGCATTATAAACACGCCAGTAATGCGATAAAGAAATAAATAGTAAACTAAAGAAATACCATAAGAAAATAATAGTAAATTAAAGAAACAAGTGTCTTATATGGAGAGAAGATTTCTTCATTCTTTCACTCAATAGTCTCTTATATCTTTCCTTCTTTCTTCTACTCTTCCTCAAAATTTATGCATTTTCTTCTCATTACAAAACCTACTTTATGTGCATATTTTCTACACTATGGCTTATCAATGAAGCTTGGCTTATCAATGAAGCTTGGAGAATCATCAAGAAAGTTATGTAAAGTTATAAAGGAAGCTTTGGAGAATTTTAAGGAAGCTTTCTATAGTGTTGGCATATCAAGAAGGCCAGGGTGTTTAGCAACAATGGGTAGAACCATAAAAATGATTATTAGATAGTATAAAGTTCTCACATGCTATTGTAAAAAGTAAAAAATTACTATAATGTAAAGCTCTCACATGTTATAATATTTTGAACCATAAAAATGATTCGAACCATAAAAATGATTCTAACCATACTTGTCAAACATCTTACATCCATACCCAATTGATTCACAATAGTCGGTGTTTCTCCTTTTCAGTTCAAACTTTACAATATCGGTTTTCCGACATTGTCGTTTTAGAGAAGGCTTGGGGAAAATTGTTGTAGAGACATTCGTACCAATTGGTTCGTAATAGTCTATTTTGTTTTGGGCACGTTCTCCTGTTTAGTACAATGTCGTTTTTCTGATATTGTCGTTTTTCACAACATTGTTGTTTTATAGGCGACCTTGCGGATCTTTGAATATGTCAATGCATCTGTGTCGAATCTCTGAATATATTAGTCTTGATTTTTTATTTGTTGTGGATGTCGAGAGTTGAGAGGATATCCGAAACTATTGACCAGTTAAAAATGTTATCTTCATTAAAACATTTACGCATCTGTCATCAGTCATCCATTATCTATCAACTTGTTTGTCTTTGTCGTTTTTCACAACATTTCACTTTTGCAAACAACACATAAGCCTTTTTATAACATAAAAACCAGAAATGCGGCAAAAAAAAAAAAAAAAAAACCCAGAGGCATTATTTACAATAGGGTGAGCCTTATCGGTCGAAAAATCTTTTTCATTGTCTTCGATCATAACCTTAATCTTGTTATTCATAAAATAATGAGCTTTAATTTAATATATATTATATTTTTTAAATTGTATAAATCTTAATATAATATATAATATACTTTTTAACCTGACATTTAACTGTTGTTGTTACAGTAAGGTTGATCTTACCAGTACCCACCAGTAGGTTTCGCCCTGTTGTGAGTAATGAGACAGTTGTTCTGTCAGGTCGATTAAACAGCTTCGAAAACTAACGAGTGTTTTATCAGTCCAAGGGGAGCATTAATTGCTCTCAAAGACGAGAACCCGCAAACCTCTTCTCTTAATGGCTGGAGGCCCTAATCAAATAGTGGTACGATCAGTACCCGCTTGCCTTGCACACATGTTTTTGGAAATGGGATTCAAATGTAATTTGCATTACGATCCATAATTAGAAATTTGAGGCTTGTATTGATCTTTACACTGCGTTAGTTTTGCACTATCATCGTTTATTTCCTCTATCTAATGACAGCTTTGAATTTTCTTTTGGAATAAATATTTCCCTTATCATAATATAAGATCCGATTGCTCGGGATCTTGTCTTTTTCCTAATACAGAGTCGTTTTTACGATCAATTTTGGCCTTTCAAAATGTTGCCATCTGTTGTCGTTTTGCGTTAAGGGTACGTTTTTAACCGTTTTCTTCTTTGCTTTTGTGACTTTCCAAAGCGTTGTCGTGTCGTTTCACCGAATTGTTGTTTACAATACTTTTGCGCCTTTTATATGGCAGTGATTTTGTAACATCCTATTATTTTTTTATGAACCTTGGTTTTCCTTTTTCTTTAAAACTCATGTCCCTTAAATGACTTACATCTGTTTGTATGACTGGTTAAGCCTAGTTTAACTCGATTCGAACGATCATCACAGTTTAAATTGATGTTTGATAAAGCATTTAATTTGAATTAAACTAATAGTTAAAACTAAACTGAACTGCTCAACTTAGAGTTCAAACTCCTTCATGTCAACATTTTGAACCAATATTAAACAATGATTTTACTCTTATATATTTATATTTATAATTTAATACTATTATTTCATATTATTTTTAATTTAAAAACTACTTTTTACATATTTTATATTTATTCTTTAATTTAAATAATTTTTTCATCCTTCAAACTAAAATTTTCAATACTCATCCAAATACAAATTTAGATTGAGTATCTTTTTTTCGTTTTTTCATGAAATTGTCGTTTGTTTTTATGTTGTCTTTTTTTTTTTTGAAACATATGTTATCCTTTTTAAAAGATGTTGATGACGTTCAAATTGTTCGTTTCAAATGCTCCTAATTGAGTCCAACTTGCAAGTCTTCTGTGGCAGAAAAGACAGACTAAATAAATATTGTGACTACAAAATTAATCACCATCCACAATCAACTTAAATGTTTGGCAACCTTTTGTTGGATGTTGTAGCATTTGAAAGTTCTATATTTTTTGAGTTAATTTAAACAAAATTTAAGAAATTTAAAGGGATGTATTCATTAAAAATTTAGATAATTAATCAATTATATAATGGCTGTAAAAATCTTGTGAGGTTGGTGATTTGGCTTTGCCATGGGTTGTTGAGCGTCAAAATTTCAAATTCTACACTAAAAGTTTTCGAGTAGGTTCAATCTTTCAACATGTCATCAACTTTCAAATTCTACTTTAAAAGTTTTCGAGTAGCTTTGATCTTTCAGCAGTTTTCGAGTAGCTTCGATCTTTCAGCTTGTCATCAACTTCGATGCCTATCTCTGTCCAAAATGGTTCAACAGTTTGTTTTGTACATATTAGAGGCATTAATTTTGGATTCATGCAGTGGTTTGACTAGAATTAGAACACCTTGCAATCAACAACTAGCCATGACAAATACAAAGCGGGGATGGTATCTTATTAAAGGTGAGTGCGGTGAAAATATAAACTCTTTCCAATGAGGGACTCCTAAGTCCTAAACTTTGCTATTATCAATTGTAAAATGCGAGCGTTTACTACATAAAAAATTATTGTAGAGATGTGCGTTCACAAAATTAGTTTTAATCAAAACTTTTAACTCTCACATGCTATATGTAGTGATTAAAAAAAGTAAATTATAATGTAAAATCCTCACATGCTACAGTTTTTAGTTCGAAAATTATAGCTCTAACTACACTTTCTAAATATACAGTATAGTGACTAAACAACACATATTTTAACATATATATTTACACTTTTCAATTTATTAAAACTTCGTATAATTCTGCACGTGGTTTCACACCAACTTTGAAAAAAAAAAAAAAAAAGAAAACAAATGCTAGCTTCTCTTCCATCCTCTCTTTCCCCCATCATAGCCTGCCGACACCACTGCCCTGCCAACAATGTTCTCAGTTTTCATTGCCTCGCCGACACCTATACCATTGAATTCTAAGTGCAGTCCCGCTTTCGTCGCAACGAGCAGCGCAAGTCGACAACATCCGTGGATCGTGCGAGGAGCACCTGAGTCGAGGATATCCGTGTGCAGAGGAAAGATTTTGCCTAACAAAATATGAATCTTTATTTATATATTTTTACACACGCACACACGCGTATATATATATTTATATATATGTGTGTTTTATCCAGCTTATTCTTATACTACACGACTTCACGTGACACATATCATTTTGGGATAATTTATGCATCATGTATAAAAAATTAAAGAAAAAATAGTCCCATATGTGAATTCTGGAGTATAAAACTTGTGACCCTGTCATGCACAAACCTTCAGCCATCACCATTGGCTGTTGTATATAGGAATGATAGGAGAAAAGGAAATCTGGGCATGCAATAAATGTGGCATAAAATTATTAGCACTGCAACAAACCATGAATCATGTTGTATTTATTTATCTGATTAAGTTTAATGATTAAACTAATTCTTCGTAGGGGTGGGTGAGACATTTACGAAACGGTGGCTCAAAGTGATTTGGAAAAAATTAGTTAGGGTTAATTTCACTCATAACTTTTCACATTGAATGTCACTTTCACCTAAAGTCTCTCATCTTTCCTTGATAAAATTAAAATGATCCCATTTTGAGGAGAAATTTTGTACGTGTGACTATAGAAAATCTTACCATATAAATATGACGGTAAATTAAAATGCTCTATGATTTTAAGGATTTGAGTACGTTAAAAACGTTTCATACTTTTTAACGGGGTGTTTTGATAAGTAGGCCTGTCAAAATTTTTTTTTTGACAAATGACTTTTTTTTTTTTTTGGACATCAAAAAACTAGCTTTTTGTGTATCAAAACAGTTCCAGTTTTTTTTGTTTCCACACTGGTTAGGTTCCTCTCTTCGATACAGTCATTTTTGTTTTTTCTCTGAAAAAATTAGGGCAATTTCGGTGCTCAGAAAAAAACCTTTTTTTAATGCAAAAAAAAAAGATGTCATTTACTTAATTTCAAATTTTCAAATTTTCTTTAACCCTTTTTTCAAAATTTTCCCCTTTTTAACTGATGTGACATAATTTGGTTGATTAATTAGACGTTATTTTGGATACTAAATTCGAACAAGCGATCTGAGCATCAATTTTGAAGACTACATCATAAGATGCATGGTCTGTCGTGAGTAAAGTAAGCTTGCACAATACTTTCATTCGGCAAAATATCCTAAATTAAAAATAAATGTTTTTATTTTAAGTTTGGTAAGAAAGCATCTAATTTAAAAATCCTATAAAAGAGAGAGAAAAAAGTGGTAGAATCTCAAAATGGCCCAAAGTACAACTATTGTATTACTTTCGTCCCTCAACTAACACTCATTGACCAATTTTTGTCTAAAATTCTGAAGAAGAGAGCAATTTTGCAAATTAATAAAAGGTTCATGAACTACGGGCGATAAAAATAGAAGCTCGAGGACTAAATTGATATTGGGGGCAAGTTTGGGGAACTAGTACAAACAACCGGAGTTTGTGAAATAGTGTTTTCCAAGTTACGTTATACGAGAGCCATTAATATTTTATTAGTACAGCAGAGTTCTTATTCATCAAGTTTCATTAATATAAAAAAATCTAATATTTTATCATTTATGATATTGCATGTGTCTCACTGATAGGTATACTCTATCACTGAATTTTCATCTTATTATAATGCAAGGAACGCATTTCAACATTTACGTAGGTACGAATGATTTGACGCCTATTAACAACACTGAAAATAATAATAATAATAATAATAATAATAATAATAATAATGCAGTGCTCATTATGAACCAATGAATCCAAGTCTTCCATTTTCACTATTTGTTTGTTCTTCGGTTGCATTATTTGTCAATAATGAAGCCCCACCACACAAAAAATAACAATAAAAATAAAAAGTCTTGCAACCGTTATTTAATTTTGGATTGGAGTTTAGTGGATTATGATTGGCAAAGTTGGCGAATGTTCATTGGTGAAATGTCAGTAGAGTCTCCACCCAATAGACGCTTTGCTATTATAACATTAGCTGCATCAGAAGGATGGTATGCATCCCAAAACACATATTTTGACCTGTCCAAACACACCTTTGATGGGGGCCCACATGGAATTAGACCTCCAAATCTCCCAGCACTGTGGCAGCAAGCTGAATTTGGATTTTCAAACCCTGTCACGAAGTCAATCATTATCAATACTATCTTGTTTTCGACCGTTTGATCTTCATTAAATTTTGTTAACTACGCATGTTTTTTAAAAAAATTTGGTGCGGTTAATGTGATTGAAATGTGATATGACAGTTTAGAGTCGAGAAATATGATTTATCAGTTTAGAATTGACGAGTACTGAGTAGTGTAGAGTCCAAACCATATGTTGTGTACTTCTCCATGATGTCTTCCACAATGTGGTAAACATCTGCATAAACAAACTTTGATTCTTGAAGAGTGGTGCTGAGTTCCGTGACAAGGCTCTTCAATTGGGTGTTGAATGACTGAGCTAGCTGATTTGGGAGTTCCACACAGCTGTCCCCAGCAGCAGGGTTTGTATCCCTCTGATAGGGTATACAACCAATTGGTCCCACATTTACCACAACAATCTTCCTAGCACCCATGTTGTAAAGCCTCTGCACAATAGAATGTAGAGAGATCATGTGCTGCTAAAAATGGGACTATGAAATACTACTGGTTAAAAAGAACAATGGTGCAAGCACTAGTGGTATCGAGTAGCACGCATTGATAGTCGACGGGTCCCACCATATGAGACGAAGATAGGACCCACCTTCTATTTGTGGTAGTGCTTCTAAATATTTTTGGATAAAAAAATATTATTGTCTTTTGGTGAATTCTCTGAAAGGTACAAAAAAATCTATCTGTATGGTTCAATACTGCACTGATAGACCGCGATACTAATGATAATTTTTTTGGTTGTCCTATTAAGGAATTATTTGCGAATCGGGTTTTACAGTGAGTTGGAGCCTGTATCTTGGGATCATGGTTGCCACAAACTGTTCCGGGGAGACCAAATTTTGCACAGGAGCAGAGAGGACTGGTGTCAAGTAATTATTGATGAAGTCATTTGAGCCCATTGTTACTGAGAAGAGAGACTTGCTAAGCAGTTGGAGAGCTGATGAGAGACCAGTGCTTGAGATTATGTCTTGCCTTGTATTTGCAAAATTATCTAATTGGGCATCCAAGTTTATTCTACCCACCTATCAATCACACAACATATAATCTTGTAAGAAAAACTTGTTAAATTGGTAACTTTAATCTAAAATTGAGTAGAGGAAACTTCTTACAAATATTGTTCCTGTGTCATTAAGAATTCCACCTCCACCAGAAGCATAATTGACACCTTGCAAAACCACTGATCCAGAAGTTGTTGGAGCCAAATAAGGAGGTGTGAAGTCCTCAAAACCCAACTCTTGACCTATTTAAGAAAGTCAAATATTAGCCAAAAGTTGTAAAGAAGTTCATAATTGAAGAGGAGAAGAAACTTGCCTATGATGTCAACTATTGTTCTTCCATTTGTGTATCGTCCCGTCGGCGCTCCAAAATCGATTCCGTTCGGGTCGTAATTAGCCTTGGAGAGGGATACTATGTAGTTGTTGTTACCAGCATCAACCAAAGAATCTCCAAAGACAAAGCTAGCAGGAACACTTTGTCCCAAGCAGATTCCAAACAATAATGCAAAAGAACTTGTCACCGCTACGAAGACTAAGCCAAGAGAGATCTTTTCTCCACCCATTACAACGGGTTAAAAGACACTCCTAATGATTTAGAAATGAAAAATCTTTATGGCCTTTGGATTTTTCTATGGAACTCAAAGATTGAGTAATGGAAAGGAAAATAATGAGAGTTATGGCAAGTATTCTTTTGAGGTTCTTAAAAATTTTCTTTCAGATGGGTTGACCAAAAATACTCCCAAAAAAAAAAAGTTCAAGTGGTATATAAAAGAGAAAACAACACTAGCTATATTGAATTAGCTATTATATAGAAAATGAATTTTACACACAAGCTACAAAACTATGTGAGAAGAGTATAGACAAAGGTCATGTGTTTCTTGTGGAAAACTAAAACTAGGGCCGGCAATTTCGAACACGGCATGATGACACGATACGAAAACGACACAAGATAAATAGATTTGGATCGCACGTTTATTAATTATGCCATAAATGGGCTGGCATGAATAACATCAAAATAAACGGGCTGGATTCATGCTAACACGTTAAACACGCTATAACATGCTTAATTAAACATGCCGTAAATGTGTTGATACAGCACGACACGACCCGCCTATTTATAACAAATTTAAACTTAAAAATAAAAATATTTGAAATATTTAATGGAGGTTAGTATTAATTAAATATTGTATTTTTGTTAATTTTCTTTATTGGCTTTTTAAAAAAAATTGAATTTTTTATTTTTTTTTTAATTTTTAGTTAATTGGGTCATAAACGTGTCATATGTGTATTATTATCGTGTCAACCCGTCACGGCACGTTTAATAATCGTATTAATCGTGTCGTGCCGTGTTAGGTGTACCATAGGCATGTCGTGTTCGTGTTTGTATTTCTGACACGTTTATTAATCGTGTCGTATTCGTGTTCAGACTAAACGTGTCGTGTTGCAAACGTGTCAACACGAACATGATTATTACCATCTCTAACTAAAACCTACCATCAATGTAGTCCCACATAAGAAAACACAAGAAAGTAAAAAAGAGCAACAAGTATATTCCAAAACCCTTCATGTGAAGTTGAAAGTGAGGTCCAAAAAATATAACATTTCTTATAATATAATATAATTCCAATGGGCAACATTATTAATTGCCCTGAAAATCAAGTATACCAACCCCATGAGAGAGTTGAGCTTGAGGGTTAAGAGTTTCAATATTCTAGAATTAAAAAAAATAAACAAAAACTGAAGAAAAATACACATATAGAGATATGCCAAAACTTGTGTGTATTAGGGGTGGTAAAATTATATCGCGTGTCATGTTTGTATTGGCACATTTACAGCACGACACAATTAGTCCGAACACGAACACGACATGATTAATAAACGTGTTAGAAATACAAACACGAACATGATCCACCTATGGCATGGAATCTAAGTATGGAATGCAAACACGACATGATTAAGTTTTAATCTGAGTATGGAATAAAATTGAAATTTATGTTTAGAGAGGTAGTGAAAATAGCTTTTGATTTATTGACAAATCTAATAAAATCTTCACATTAATGATCTTAAAAAATATATAATATGAATCTTAATTTATTCCTCTCTTCACTAGGAACACAATAAAAAAAAGAATCATCTTATTTCAAATGAAAAAGTTATGTTTTTTTTCTCAAATATAAGAGAGAAAATTTCAGCTTTTATTGTAGCAAAGATATCTAAGTATCAAAAGTTTAGTAGGAGGTCAAAACTCTGAAAACTTAAATTCTTGATACTCAAAGGATTTTGATTTTGGAGGAAACAAATATATATTTAAAAGATTTTTTATATTTAAATATAAATTTAAGTTCTATAAGTCGAAAAATACTCTAACTAAACGCATTCTTAACGTAGCTGCTAACCAGCATGATAAGTGATGTTTCCTACACAGTCAAAATAGTAAGCTTGTACCAATAGAAAATTCCAAGCCAGCTAGGAAAAGAAAAGGAAGGATACCTAAAAAAAATTGTAGGAAGTTACCATTTTCATTTATTGATTCATAAAATATGACTGTTCATTATTTTCGATAAAATTTTATATTTGAATTAGTTATACCATCATTTGTTGGTAGCTAAGTATTTTTGTTCTTTTAAGTAAGATCTTGAGTTTTAATTAATTTGAAAATAATCCACTCCGTAAAAAATTCATACACCATGCCAGACGCTTTGCTTTGTCTTCCTAAAGAATCAGTGTACGCCACCCTCAGTCTCTGTGGCCTTTATTTTTTATGATGAAAAAACCATGGAAGGTAGTGACATTTACTCATTCTTGTACTCTTGTCGTGTCAGTGAAATAGCTGGATAATGGCAGGGAGACAGATGGCGCATTGATAGTAGCTGTGCCAAAAAAGAGTAGTTGCTGCAAGTTGAGTACCTACATGCACATACATGATAGATTTTCTCCCTGTTGAAATCTAGTTGTGGCAGCCCATATCTTACTCTTAATTGTACTTGGTTGAGTCATCATAGGCTGATATATATATATATATATATGTGTGTATGTGTGTGTATATAAGTCTGTATTAATACATGTGGGGCCAAAAAAAAATTAAAATAACATGACTTGAACTAATAACGTGGAGAATAAAATTAATTTTAAAAAAACAAAACATAATTTTTAAAAAAGCAGAATATAAATTTAAGAGTGGGGTAAAATACATTTATAAAATATCATATATAAAACTATAAAAAAAAATTAAATTAGAGGAGCCGCCAAGCACGCTGAACCTCAATGTATGCATGTAACACGTTGTAGTCTCAGCTTTCTTGAATATGTAACTTGCATACTACAAAACAATTATTTCTGCAATTTTTACAAGGGTGCCGAGTGAGTATGTCACATGAATTATGATGACCTAGTTTTCACATAGTTATTTTGTGTGTCTTTTTTTTTTTTATTTTTTTACCATATATTTGAAGTTATCAAAAAATCATATCTTGCATTTTAAATTGTATTAAATTTGTTTAATAACATTTAAAATTCATGTGAAAATCTGACAGTTTTCCGGTAAAAAACTATTTTGGTAGTGAAAAGATTCAAATGTCCTTTAAATTTTTGAATTTTTAGTTTTTCTTATTCCTTTTCTTTTTTGCTTTAAGGGCATTTGGGACTTTTATGGTCAAAACTGGTTTTTGATTGAGAAAAAGTAAAATTTAACACGAACAGATTTCATTACACTACATATCTCAAAATGAATGAAAAAAAAAAGGGAGCAAGAAACTTTTTACTTATGGAGTCCATATACAATTTCGGTATTCATGAAAAAAAAAAAAAAACTAGAGTAGGTTGATAGGATGGAGAGTAGTTAATGGAGATGAGAGTAACCAGAGAAGAGCTGATATGATGTGCTGAACAGACTGGAGTCAAATTGGCTCAATAATTTTTATTTTCTTAAGGTCTCTTTTTTTGTCATTTGATCATGACAAGGCAACTGTCATGATTTCTTAGCCTGATTTATGTAATCAGACTGATTTCTTAGTCTAGCTGTACCCACGTGGTCCTAGTCTGATTTATGTAATCAGATTTCCTTATCAGCCTTTGATGATCAGCACTCTTATTAACTTTATAGGATTATAAATTGGTTGTTAACAAAACAATTACATTTGGATTAAAAACTACATTATATACTATATTAGGAATATTATTTATTCAACTATTTTATAAGTAAAAAGGCTATAACCTTATACTTATAAGGATGAAAAATATTTTTCTTTTTTTGTTCCATAGGGTCAATTTATTACAAGCATTATCATTTGTCAGGCTATAATCTTAGTGAGATAACTGGCTCAATTATGTTTATTGAATTAAAATATGACTCTAGTTTGTAAAAATTTAACAAATATCTCAAAATAATATCATTAAAGTTATTATTATGTAATTATATAGTACCATGTGTTAAAATTTTTTCATAATCTTACTTTCTTACAAGATATAGACTCCACCTAAATCCTATAAATAAAGCCCACCTTTTATGAAATGGTGGGTTATAACCTATAGACATGGGCTTGTACAAAATTTTTTATTTAAATTTGATTATATAGATTTGATAGTTGAAAAATAGGTTGATTACTTTTTCGGTAAATATCCTAGAATTCTCCTTCTTCACGGATTTTGTCTCGCTTCGTATATATTCACCAACAATAAATTGCTTCGTACACCATACACATGAGATAAAATGAATCATAATTTCAAATTTATTGCAAAAAGTATTTCCTCTGAATCATCCATCTAACCATAAAAGGGACAGATTGCGGTTGCATGCAGGACTTGTTCCAAGATTCAACAGTGACATATAGTATAAGCCAAGTCATATACAAACTCTGTTTGCCCATTATTTATGTTTTTTGTTGCAACAATAAGTCTCTAGTTTTCCTGCCTTTGTTAAGTGACATGCATGCCCATTACACACGGTTGCTTCTGGTCGGAAATATTCAATTGTTCCCAAGTTATTGAAACAATAGTTTAGTTAAAAAAAAAATTGAAAGTAAAATCATAGAAACCTTATTGAAGTTGTGGTTACAATTTACAAGCTTGGTTTAGCAGTATTTTCATATCCATCTTCAAGATGTCAAGAATCCAAGTCTCCCTACCTCAATTTTTTTTAATTACAACAAAATTGTTTAAAGTTTTTTTTTTAAATATTCATGAGAAGTTGGCTTGGCCCACTTGTGCATTAACCTTTTCTTCAGGCCCAATTCAGAAGCCCACCAAAACTCACATCTTCATATAGAAATGAGAGAATTACATACCTAAGAATAGCCTTTGCCAAGTGCTTAATCGTGCCTTCAAGCGCCAGAGCTTTGAGGTAAGTATATAAAGAAATAGGGCATGTTTAGGAAGGCTTACTAAGCTACTTTTTGGCTTCTTGAGTATAAAAATCACTTTTAAAAGTATTTACATGAACTGTCAAAAGATTTTTTGCTCTCCAGAAGTGCTTGTTATCAAAGCCACAAGATATAGTTTTTCAAAAAAACACTTCTAAAATAGACTTAAAACTTATACCGGAGAATTAATAACACATTATAACGTAAATATAACATTTTTGTAACTTTTAAAAATAATTGAAACTATTTTGACTCATTAAAGCTCTTTTAAAATATGATTCTAAATATTTATTGAAAAGCTACAGCTTTTGCTTCTTTTTTTTTTACTTTTGCTAAAAGCACAAGCAAAAGCTATGCTACACAAGCTCATAATATAACTAGACAACTCATATTAATAGGTTAACACAGTTTTTGTCACTTGGATTTTGGAATATGAAGTTGACTTAGACAAAATATTGGTGAGTTCATCTACAATAAGATCAAACGTGCCAGCCTCACTCTAATACACTAAATCTCTTACTAATAGCACCTTTATTCCCAACTAGAACACCAAAGGTAGAGAGCTTCACAAGGGCAGAAGAAAACGCCCCAAGGAAAGCAAAAGCATTCTTGTCGGCGGCAAAACGCTCTACAATTTGCATCGTACGGGGATCTGTTACCGTCTTGGCCTCAATTCTGAGCACCCCGCAGCCTCTCATGGCGTTTTGGAAGTACAAATTGTCAAACACAATTGCGGTAGGATCATTAGGAACAAAGCTTGAGTTTGAGGTTATGGACACTTGAGGACAGTTCAACTTTAAAAATACTTCAAAGATAGGCTCCGTTCCTTTTATTTTACCATCATGTGGCTCACACAAACGGTGAAGGATGTTCAAGCAATGTGTTACTCCCAATGTGTGTGCACCTTTAAAAAAAAAAAAACAAAGATTTTACATGACTTTGCATAACAACAACAACAACAACAACAGCAACAATACTAAAGCATCTGAAAAAGGGGTCAACTCCGTTTTAGTTTATAATAAATCCGTATTTTTGCATTTATTTCATGTCTTTCCTATGATATCAAGGTATATTATGATAGACATTTAATAGTTATATGGTAATTGTGTCAATGCACATAAAGCATACAAACAAAAAAAAAAAATAGACTATGCATTTTCCATGGTTTATGTGGAAAAAAAAAATCACTATAAGCTTAACCAAAGTTGACATGTGAATGTGGGTTTTTTTATTCTTGCTTAAGCTTAATAAGCTCGTTGTTAGAAGATGGACTAAGATTACAATAAACCGCAACCGATTCTTAATTTATACAGAAGCAATTTATAAAGCAGAGGCAAACAAACCGAAATTAAAGGACATGCATATAAAAAGCGATGGATTCTTCGGTCGACATCCCTTTCTCTGCGAAAATCTGAAGCATTTCATTAACTCGAATGTTGGAAGGAGGAAGAAGGGCATCCGCATTTTCAAGGCGTGGAGTGAGCAAGGAATCCCTACACCACAAAGGGACCTTTATGTGAGGCCCTCCAGACACAGCCACTGCCTCACGTGCAGCCAATATAAGAATGTTAGCACAAGAAACTTGCCAAGGACACACTGCCTCAACCATTGATTTTAGGACACCAATCGACTCTCTCTTCCGAATCGCAAAGTTCCTCATTGACCCCATCTCAGACGACGATGCATTTTCCTTGCCCAGATCAACTAGGATGGATGCATCACAACCCTACATTAATTGGTCACATGTTTTGCCAAAAAAACATTAGATAAACTTTAAATAATTTTGTGGTACGATATGAAAAAATATTATACCGATTATTTTTTTCCTAACATACTTATATTGTTAGTGTGTGTGTGTGTATAATATGCAAAATTATAGAGAGAGAGAGAGAGAGAGAGAGAGAGACATGAACTTGGCAGTCATGGAACATGAGCCTCAAGAGAGCAGAAGAAGAAGTGAAATCAGTGGAGAAAATTGGTTGAAGGCCAGCTCTAATGATGTTCTCAACTTGTGGGCATGATTTCTCATAGAAATCAACCCCATAATTGAACAAAACATGATAAGAAAAGACAAATATCCAAACAATTACTACATTTCCTAGATGATCCTTTTTGTCTTCTGCATTTCTTTTATCCTCCTATGAGAACTAATTACTAAATGCAATAGTACTGCAAGGACTATTTGAAAAATAGAAGCACAAAAGAAAGTTGATCAAAGATTTAAATATTGGCAAAAGGGAGGGAATTAGGACTTTTCATCTTTGGCTCCACAACTTTTAATACCATTACAAAACTTTTATGACTTTTTGCTGAGTCTTCAATGCTTTTACTAATCATGGTCAATTTTCAGTATAAGCTGGAATATATCTAAGGAATATTTACTACTATATGAATTTTGGCCTAAGACTTTAATGCTTTTAATAATCATGATCAATTTCAGTATAAGAGAAATATAAGCAATATTTACTATTATGAACTTTTAGCCTACACTATAAGGCTTTTATTAATCATGATCAATTCAATTTCAGCGCTTTCATTAATCATGATTAATTTTAGCATAAGAGGAATATAAGGAATATTCAATATTATGAATTTTGGCCTAGACTTTAATGCTTTTGACGGTGCTTATTTTACTGGTTCAGTCCAATTTGGCTCAGTTTGAACAAGCATTAGAGTTTGAATTGGTGTTTGATAAAGTATTTAATTCGAACTAAACTAACAGTTCAAAGTGGATTAAACTGTCTAACTTAGAATTCGAACTCCCTTCTATTTCAACCTTTCGAATCAATATTGAAGAGAGATTTTACTCCTATATACTAGTATTTATAATTTAACACTATTGTTTAATATTATTTTTTAATTAAATAACTTCTTTTTACATATTTCATGTTTATTTTTTAATTAAATATTTTTTTCATACTTTAGACTAAAGTTATCAATACTCAACCAAACACAAATTTAGATTAAATATCATGTTTAAGTTAACATTTTAATTACACATCCAAATGCTAGTTCTGATTGTTGTTTAAACTACACAATTTAGATTTATCTATTTAAACTAGAAAAGTTTAAATTAACACAATTCTAACTAATAAACCAAAGGAGGGTTTATTAATCATGATCAAGGAATAAAGAGTTATATTGGATGCTATATTCTATGCCATGATGGTCTGTTTTACGTTCAAAATTAAATGCAGAGAGAATATTTTGATCCAGAGCCTGTCCCACCTTAAGCTAAACAGTATAAAAATAAAATCCTATTCAAAGTCTTTTTTTCGATAGGTATTTTCGTCCATAGTATGTGTTTTCAAACCATGGTATCCAATTAAAATTATTTTTTATATATTTTATTAAAAAATAGGCATTAATTAATAAGTTACTTTTTAAAATATTTTTGTTTCCCTCGAGAACAGAAGATTCTAAATGCAAATAATCCAAAAAAAAAAAAATGGATTGTTATTGTAGTACTCGAATTCGAGAATTGTTTTACTAGAAACCGAATGATTCTCTTATTTTATTTGAAATTTCATGATTCATCTCATTTAGTCATGTATCCGAAACTATATTTTGATTTTATTGTTCCCTGACCTTAGAAATTTCCTTATATGGAAAAAGACCAAAAAATAAAAACCTCTAAAAAGGTGAAATTTTTTGTAGTACTTTGATTGCTTGATATGATTGTGACTTTCAACAACCCAAATAGCAATGTCTAATCTAATCACATGATTCTTTGTACCTTTCATTTATATCAAAAATACCATCACAAAGAGTAGTTCAAACTTCCAACTAGCATTTCCATATTTCCAATATTCTCTTCTTTTAAGTTTTGAGTGTTTCACAGCTATATTAGTATGAATACGTAACAAAAGCAATCGTTGGCTTTTAGGACATTATTTTTAATAGGATTACGAACATTGTTATGTAAATTAAACTCAAAGGCTATTTGGAGGTGGGTTTAAACTATAATCTTAGTTATAAATAGTATAAAGTTTTCACATATTATAAAAAAATGCTATAATATAAAGCTCTCACATGCTACCACTATGTCAAACACCCTATCAATTATTTATAATATTTTTGGTATTTTTAGACGTCATCGGTGCTTCACATTAAGGCTATCCCGTTTATTATTTGTTATTTCAAGAAGGATAATGCTACATTAGATCCAAGGTTTATATTGCTCGCAGCAGAAACAGGTGGCCCCACTTTATACCTCAAAATTTTGTTTAGCTTTTGAAGAATTTTAATTGCACCTTCAATCAATTTGAAAATTATACTTGTGTCCCTGCCCAACAAAATATGTCATCTACCTGCCCCCTATTCGGTAAGAGAGAACTCTAATTCTACATCTCTTACGGCTTTTGTATTAATATCCTAATTAGCATTGTTGAACTTTTCACTTAATAAAAAATAATTAAAAGGGAAAAAAAAAAAAAAAAAAAAGGTAACCGCAAGACCATGGGGTTTTTCTAAGTTTGGCAAAATATTTGAGACCAAAACAAGTTCCCCAAATAGCAAAGGCGAAAATAGAGATTTTTCTGTAACAATAATTTTGTTTTAAGGGAGAGACTATAATTAGACCCTCTTAAAACTCTTGTCAATAACACCTTTTTTTTATATCCATTGGATTTGAATCTGATGGCAAAAAATTAAAAAGCACATAACAAATAAAATGAGCCCAAATGCATTCGATTATCAAGAACTCAAAAAATTGAAAATTCAAAAACAAAATAAAAATAAAATCTAAAAAAAACCCCAAAAAAAAAACATTGGATCTTTGTCATCGTTGCAGGGAGGGTCTCATCGGCAGCCTCAAATCCAGTCAATGAGCTCAGATCACGTCAGAGGTTACAAATCGTCACAACCATAGTAGCCCTACGACAGATTAGCTCGAGATTCTGTGGCGGCCTTGAGACACTCCTCACTATGGTCCATCACATTCGCAAACGGCAAGCCTAGACGGAGACAGAGGGTGGGGATCGCGCTTGGTGAGCTCATATTGCATTCTTCGCGGTGAAGGTCGTGAGCCAACAGGTTGCACTAGTCGCAACCATCGTGGGTTGCAAAGTTGCAACTGACCTAGCCGAGATTTCGTCCCCAATCATAACCCTTGGCGTAGAATTATGCTTTGGATGGCCGCCACCCCTTTGCCGTAGTCAAGAAGCCTCCTCTGTGGGTTTTTTTTTCTTTCTTCATTTTGATTTTTTTTTTCTTGTTAATTCATTAGTTTTTTCTTAATTTTTATTTTGACTTTGATTGTGTACGGGAGACGTATTATTTTTAGGTGAAGTTGAATGTTTTAAACCATTGGATTAAATCTAACGATTAAAAAAGTCCAGTCTCATAAATAAAACCTTTTAAACGGGTCTTATCATACAATTTCCCTTATTTTAAATGTCTCACTAGAATCATAACAAGAATAAGCCAAAAATCCACCCGCATATATAAACCACACAAAGATTTGTTGGAGGCCCTACAAAATAGAGAGGATCTTCCTAACGAACTTTCATGTCTTCAATTCGGCAACACCCAATTTTACCTTCCAAACTACCACATCCCAAAAAAAAAAGAAACCAAAAAAGAAAAGAAACGAAAAAAAAAAACTTAAGACAAACACTCTCAATTAACAACTTTCACAATTGCTTTACCATAATTTAATCACGCTAGAACTTAAAACTTTCTCCCACATTCTTGCCTTGTCAAAAAGAAAAATAAAAAATAAAAAAGAGAAAAAAATAAAGATAAAATCATGCGTTCTTTGATCAAGGCAATTCATTTTTCATTGGCAATAAGTTTTGTCATTTCAATCTCCTTGCCAAATATTGTTCATGGCTTGGAACCCAAAGCTGTGATTGACTCTCCTCTATTGACAGAACAAATCGGCACCAACCGGACGATCAAGGTCGACATCAACGGCGACGGGGAATTCAAATCCATCCAAGCTGCAATAGATTCTGTTCCTATAGGGAATTCCCAATGGATAATCATCCATGTTAGGAAAGGGGTCTACAGGTAGCACAATTTTTTTTTTCCTCTTGTCATATTATAATCAATAGAAGATTAATAAAGACTTGACATATTTTTTTTGGGGTGGTAGAGAGAAAGTGCATATCCCAGAGAATAAACCATACATATTTTTGCGAGGGAATGGCAAAGGAAGGACTCACATTGTGTGGTCTCAAAGCTCAGATAACAATGTGGAGTCTGCAACCTTCAAGGTGGAATCTAACAACTTCATTGCCTTTGGAGTTAGCTTCAAGGTTTGTTCATCATTTATCCTTTGATTTCCTCTGATCATTAATTACTATGTTTTTTTTTTTTTTACAATGTTATCTCTAGATTGCACTTTTTCTTTGAAATGGATTTTGTGAAGTTGGTTTTTAGATCCTTTCTTCCTACTTGAAAAATACGTCGAAATTGTTGGAAGAACATGCACGTTTGTCTTGTTCACTAAATTTCTCTGCTTTTTATATGTTTTTTGCTTTACATAGACCTTCTAAAGCGTTTCATAATTCCCACGAAAAAAAAAAAGAGAAGCAATGAAAAAAATAAATTTTGGGTTGATTAAGGTTAGAAATCGAGGAACATTTTGTTCAAAGAGTTTAGGAAAAATACTATCAACAATTTGCATGCATGCAACAATTGATTTTTTTTAAAAAAAAAAATCATATGCAACAATTGATTTGCCATGCAATAATTGGTAAATGATATTTAAATAATGTGCATGAATGAAAATTTATAATTCAACTATCATATTAATTAATTAGTGATCATAAGAACCACAATACTATTTAATGCTAATAGGTTCAGACGCCCTCTATTCATAATAGGACGTATGTCTCACATAAACGATTCAGTAATATGTAAAACTAAACTATTCAGTAATATGTAAAACTCACCGCTTTATGATTGATACTAAAAACCATCTTGATCGAATGCGGTATCTCAAAATCATCTCTGGCCTACACGACTACTCGAAATTTTGAGGCCTCAAATGAAAAAAAAAAATGCTAAAAGCTCTTGAAAATTATCATCTTCATTAATTTTGATGTATGTGCGCAGAATGAAGCTCCAACTGGTGTGGCATATACATCCCAAAATCAGTCAGTGGCAGCATTTGTGGCAGCAGACCAGGTCGCATTCTACCACTGTGCATTCTACAGCACTCACAACACTCTCTTTGATTACAAAGGCAGGCATTACTACGACAATTGCTACATCCAAGGCTCCGTCGACTTCATCTTTGGCCGTGCTAAATCTGTCTTCCATGTAAGTATATGTACTCACTTTTTTTTGGCTAATCTTTTTATACATTTAAAAGTATCTCCAATAGAAATCCTAGATTCTTAAGCTAATTAATTGTGCTAAAGTTTAGTATTTTGGGTCTTTTTTTAAAAAAATAACTCTTCGACTCCAATGCAATGCCGTTCTTTGGTGTTAGTTTTTGCACCAAGTATGACATATGTTAAATATGTTAATATTAGAGTTTTTAACATAAATGTGATCCAAAATTCTTAATGCCTTATTGTGCTGAAATTTAATATTCTAGTGTTTTTTTAAACCACTCTTCAAATCTGATGAAATGCCACTTGTAAATTTCTGCACCAGGTATGACACATGCCAAATATTCGGTTACTTATTGTTAATCTACTCATTTTTTTTTTTGCTTAATATTTCTAAATTAATTACAGTAGTATTATGATTAAAATTTTGTCAGCTTAAAACTTTAAGAGAGAGAGTAGATATAGGACTTATGATAACATTATAAGTATTATTAAAGCATAAACATAGAATAATCCGTAAAATAAAAACAATGAACATAAAATAATATATTAAATAAAAATTCAAAAGAAAGAATAATATATTAAGTTTATCATTTTTTACACTCTTTGTATTAAATAGAGACATTGATGTATGCATCAAGGTAGTCCTGTGGATTAGATGATTGTCATAATCAAATATTAACTATGTGATTACAAACCTTGCAATTGCAGAGCTGTGAGATGTTTGTGATATCAGACAAGAGGTTATCAATTAGTGGGTCCATCACAGCCCATAATAGGGAGAATCCAAAAGATGAAAGTGGGTTTGTGTTTGTCAAAGGCAAGGTCTATGGAACTGATGGTGTCTACTTGGGAAGAGCCAAGGGTCCCTATTCCAGGGCTGTTTTTGCAAAGACTTATCTCTCTAGGACCATTGTCCCAGCTGGCTGGACCAACTGGAGCTATGCGGGCAGCACAGAGTAAGACAACCGTATCTGATTTAACGTGTCAACACTAATATTTTGACGCTTTCTTAATCTAATGACACTAATTTTATTTTTGATTATACATAAAAAAAGTACTACAATTATCATGTCTCAAAATGTGGAAACTTAATCGAGTAGCTAACCAAGTGGTTATTTTTGTGGGCGAAAACAGGAATTTGTTCCAGGCGGAGTACAAGACGCACGGGCCGGGAGCGCAGTCCGACAACCGCTCGCCGTGGTCGAAGCAGCTGACGAAAGAAGAGGTTGCCCCATTCCTCTCCATTGATTTCATTGATGGCAGGCAATGGCTTCCAGTTTGGTTTGACGTTCATGATTCATGAAGGAAAAGTCATAGACCAAAAAAACAAACAAAGGACTCTACTTTACGTAAAACATTTATAGTTTTGACGTCCATTTCTACTATGGAATTCTCCCGAGTAATATTTCGATTGTTATTTACCAAAATTTCCTTTCTACTTTTAGTCCAATTTTGCTAATGTGTGCACCATATATATATGATGTGTAATTACTTATGCTTGATTAGGTGAAGTGAATTATTGGATTTGGAAAGGGTATTTGATCAGTTACCAAACTGTTCATGCAATTTTTATAACTATAAAGTGACTAGAAGATTTGGCTTTAAGCAGTATTATGTGATTTGATGATGACAATCTACAACGATTTCAAAACATGGTTACCAGGGGTGATAATTAGTATTTTTTTTTTTCTTTTATATTGGTTTTTATGCATGAGAAACAATTGAAAGCTCTGGGTTTATTAAAAGAGAAAAGCTCTTCGTTTATTTAAGCAAGTAAGAATAACATCACACGGACAACAGGACAAGTAGGGAACTCGGGACATTGCCCTTTTTTTAAGCTTAAATCCATGATATATGCTCAATATATATTAGTTTCTATAATAGCTAGCTAAACTTTTGGAATTAAAATCCGCCACCCACGCCTCCACCGGCAACTCCACCAAAACCACCTCCTCCACCGGCACTGCCGCCAGCTCCTCCTCCAAAGCCTCCACCACCTCCTTTCCCACCTCCAGAAGTTCCACCAACGCCGCCGCCAATTCCTATGCCGACACCGCCCCCAAACCCCCTCTAGCACCATTGTCGGGACCACTACCACCACCAACTCCTCTGCCAAAACCGCCGCCTTTGCCACCTCCAAAGCCATCACCTCCAGACCCACCGCCAGCACCACCACCTGTTCCACCTCCAGCACCACCACCTGCTCCACTGCTGCCACCACCACCACCTGCTCCACCTCCTGCACCACCACCTTTTCCACCTCCAGAGCCACCACTGGCACCACCACCGCCAGCACCACCACCACCTGCTCCACCGCCGCCACCACCACCACCACCTGCTCCACCTCCTGCACCACCACCTTTTCCACCTCCAGAGCCACCACCGGCATCACCACCTGCTCCACCGCCAGCACCACCACCACCTGCTCCACCGCCGCCGCCACCACCACCTTTTCCACCTCCAGAGCCACCACCGGCACCACCACCACCTGCTCCACCAGCACCACCACTTGCTCCACCTCCACCTGCTCCGCCTCCTACACCACCACCTTTTCCACCTCCAGAGCCACCACCGGCACCACCACCTGCTCCACCGCCGGCACCACCACCACCACCACCTCCTCCACCTCCTACACCACC
>CAMOHE010035739.1:0-14667 GCA_946598075.1 Artocarpus hirsutus
CTCCCCTCGCCCCCCCCGGCCTCCGCCCAGCCCCCTCGCCCCCAGCCCACCTCCCCCCAGCCCCTCTTCCCCTCTGCCCAACCCCCCCACCCCCAGCCCAGCCCCCCTTGCTCCGCCCAGCTCCCCCCATCTTTTGTCTCAATCCAAAATATCGTCACCAATGACAACAAACTATTTGCGTTATTTTTTGTCTTTCCAAACAAATCAAAGGCCAGAATTTTATAAATTTCACTTATCTAAAGAAAGAAATACAATTCTCTCAAATTAAGGAGTTTTTATCTCTAGATTCTTTCTCTAGAATTCTTTCTAATTTTGGACCTGCAAATTTTTCCATTTATAGATGTTAAAATGCATCACCCTTTGATTCCAAACCATTGGACCTTTTCATTCATTTATAGCCCTTCGATTTGTTATCTGATGTGGCAGCTTGTCTAAGTTGCCCTAAAGCTCCTCTATGAAGCTTTTTTTGGCTCTTCTGATTTCGATTTTCTATTGCCTTTAACCCTAAAATGGTGCCATTCTACTTAAGTTTCATGGTATCATTTTAGTCTCGTTCTTGTCTCTCTAACTTCTATCAATCATAACAACATCGTTTCATTTAATGATTTCTTAAGCACCCCATGTCAGCCCCCTATTTTCTCTATAAATTTGGGTTTTTCATGGTCTCGGTTATTCATTTTCCTAAATTTTAAGGAAAAAAAAATTGGTCATCTTAATTTCATTCCAGTCTCTTTGCAAGATTTTCCTCTTTTTGTTTGATTCCTAATAGATCTTTGCTTCCAGTAACTTATGAATTCTGCTGCTCTTTGATCATCTGTGGCTTTCGAAAAACTTTGTACTGCATTTAAAATTCTTGGGGATGTTTCTCTTTTTGACTTCCCTTCCAATGCAAACTTTTACACTGGTGAGAATATTAACCTTGAAGATAGGTCTTTGCCTTAGACCATTTACACTTTATTCTTTCCCATTGCCTTAGGCCAGTTTCCATATTCTTTATTTTGCTACCTTCCTTATTGACCATAAAAATATTCCTTGGACCAGCAACGACATTATAACTTGTTACATCCTGATTGAGACTCAAAAGGGATTTCTTTTGATTTCATCCTTCCATTATTGGCATACATTTGTTTGAATAGCTTTCACTTTCGAGTGATGAAAACTGACAGAATTTTTTAGTTCTGGTTCAAGGGAATTGGCGCTTTAACCCTACCCTTTTGACCTCAAACCGCTTCAACTGTCCAGCAATTGACCTTTAGGAGAATCATCCCATTTCAATCTTTCCAAAGAATGAATTAAGGGAGTTGCCTGAAAATGAGCTTTTAGGATACGTCTTCGCATTCCCTACACGGTTCATGCAAACTAAATGTTATCGATGCGACCTTTACTTTAACGCTACAAGCATCTCTTCCACTTCAGGTTATTAGGTTTGGCACTTTATGTATTTGGCGCAAACCCAAAAATAAATGAAGACCTTTCAGCACGATTTCCTGACCAATTTTTTTTTTTTTTTGCTACCTCTATTTAATCTTCCAATCATGAGATTTTTTCCTCCAACTCTAATCCCTTCTTCGGCTCCTTCTGCCTGTGTCATAGTTTCTACTACTAATACTGGTTTAGTTGAATTCGATCCTCCTTCAAAGCCCCTCCGTCTTCAAAGTTCTCCCCAGACTCTACAGGCCCCATTCCTTTATCGGGCCCTACTTCCCTTCCTAGACCAACTTCCAATGCCAAAATATCTGCACCTTCTAACATCTCGCTAGATTCTAAATCATCTAAAAGGCATCAAGATGTTTCTTATAGTCCCCCTTTCCGCCAAAGTGGAAACCCTTATCCGAACAAGTGGCCTTTTCTCAAACGCAAGCGTCATGGTTCTACCTCTAGTGATCTTGATCCTTGGTGACCACGATTTCTTTAATCCAATGACCAGCTGTACTTGCACAAGATTCAAGTCTTGACCCTAAAGTTCGTAACACAGTTTTAAATTCTCTTGATGCTCATGCCAATCAGAAGGAACATTCTCAATATTCTAAAGCTCATAATAAGAACATGATCCACTCAGGGCTAATGTTGATAAAAAAAAAAGCTTCTTATGTGTCCCTCTTTCGCACAAGATTTCTTAAGAAAAAGGATCCAAATTCAATGATCTATAAATAAAGGTTTCTTCTAAAAGAGATGAAGAGAGAAAACTGAAAGGAAAAATGTAGAACAAAATTTCCATGCTGTAATCGTCTTTTCCATCCAATCCTCAGGATCTTGAAATCATCGAAAAGCTCAAAATAAAGTTGACGAAATGCAATGTTAAACAAGATGAGGATGCCAAGGAAATTAAGACTTTGATTGGTTTTGAGCGAGTCAGCGATTCCTATCACAGAGACGGTTTCCTTTAGTTCTTCATTGAATCAGGCAAGAGCTACTCAGTCATAGTTAAGCCTTCAAATTTCAAACCTTAAAAGGGAGAACAATAATTAAAGTCCGAGCTTTTGAGAATATATAGTTCCAGCGAACTGGCTCCACTTCTTGTTGAATCCAATAAACAACTGGAATGGGTGAAAAACAAAATATAGAGTTAAGAGGCTCAAGCTAAATAGGTAGAGAGCAAGACTGACGACTCAATTTGAAGTTTGTTATGTAATGGTTTCGAGCTTGGTTAGGAGATCGAATCGAAATTTCAGTTCTTTCTCGTGCCTTTGGGGTCTTTATTTCTACCGTTTTTATTCACACTTTTTTTGGCTTCTATCTTCTTCTTTAACATTTCGAGCATGGCTTCATCTGTCTTATCTTCTTTTTCTGCCACATCTGCTAAATTTCATAACTTTAGGTTTTCTTTTCTAGATCCTTCAGGCTGTTTTAGGAGGTCTATATGTTTCTGCTTCATTTTTTCCATCGCTTCTTCAGAGCGTTTGTGTTGCTCCTATAGATTTTTGATAATTTATTGGAGCTTTTGCTGCAAAGCTGTAGAAACATTTCCAATGTTGAGATATGACTCGGATTGCTGAATATGTTCCTGATTTCAGGTTGTTCTCTTTGAGATTCCAATTCTTTATTCTGTCTTAGACTTTTCTTTCACTGTGTTTCTCACATACAGTGTCAAATTTGTTTGGGTGATTTTCTATCTTTCCATACAAATCAAGGACTAGAATTTTAGATATTTCCCTAATCTAAAGAAAGAAATACAATTCTCTTAAATAAAGGAGTTTTTCTCTCTAGATTCTCTCTTTAGAATTCTTTCAAATAGCTAAAGTCTTTTTTTAACCCGCCAATTCTTCTATTTATAGACATTGAAATGTATGACCTTTTGATTGTATGCCATAAGATCGTTTCATTCATTTACAGCCATTCGATTCGTCATCTAATGTGGCATCTTGTCTAAGTTGCTCTGAAGCTCTACTCTAAAGCTTTTTTTGGCTCTTCCAATTTTGCCTTTAACCCTAAAACATTGTCATTCCACTTAAGTTTCATAGTGCCGTTTTAATTTTATTCTTGTCTCTCTGACTTCCATTACTCAAAATGACACCGTTTTGTTTGATGATTTCTTAAGCACCCTTGACGTACTAATGTCTTTACTCGTGGAGTCCTACTCAAATGAGCAAGATAAGTGATCTGCCATTAGGAAATATAGACAACATAACAATCTTAACATGAATAAAGAGCTCAACTTTATTCTCTCGATTGCAGACCTCTTATAGACAGACTATCACTTCAAGATTCATGTTTCCTGCATAATCTATCTATCATACACATGATCTTAAAGATTTAAAATAATAGTCTCAGACTTTTGTTTATCATGTATTCAACATAAATGAATATAAAGAGGACAAATTTGATATATGACATAAATAATAAATTATTTATTAATTAAATGTATCTAAAACAATAATATTATTTAATTCAAATTTGAATAAAGAAATGCTTATTACAGACAGTGTGTCCATTAAGGAAGATGAATCATGGGGAGATATTGACCTTAATTTAGCCTCAAGTTCTGAGGAGGTGGTGTTTTTCAAAAGTCCATGTGGTGGGGATGATGTGAGTTATTATGTGAGGCCCGCGACAAATGAATTTAGGTGATGTTAGAAGTATAATATTAATTTGCAGGGAATTCTCTCTCATGCACAAAAGATATGTTGCATGGGAAGACTACTTTGGAGGGTAGCTTGAATATGAATTCGGGGCCAATCTCTAAAAATTTTGAAGGATAATGGGGCTTTCACAAATGAGCTAGCTTTTCTGGTTGTTGAAAATTTCCAGTTCTCATCTGGTGTAGGAATCAGTGAGGTTTCGTCAGGAGCGTACGAAGGGGAAAAGAAGATAACTGAAAGCCAGAAGTATCAGAAAGCAACAAGTCTTAATTTAATTGTCTCCAAAAGTGTCTTTGAGAAATGGAGGGGTGAAAGTGATGGTGATTTGTTGGAAGGAATGTTAGGAAGTTGTAAAAGAATTATCCTTAGTGATGTTTTTAACTTTATGACATCGACGGAGGTTACAGAGCAACCCCATCGGAGGCGATGAGCTGGGTTGCTTGGAATGTACAGTGTTTGGAGAATCCTTGTGTATTCCACTATCTTCGGATGCTTATTCGAGCCACTTCCCCAATTTTGTGTTTCTTATAGAGACTAGACTATGCTCTATTGTTGCAGATGCTATTAAAGATGGTTGGGATTTGATAGCGGTCTTTTTGTTGATTGTGTGTGGGCGTAGTGATGGATTGATGTTGCTATGGAATGATAACGTTCAAGTCCAAGTGAAGAATTTTTCACACGCCCATATCGATTCATGTGTTCATTTTCCTAATGGCAATTGTTGGAGGTTTACGTGGTTTTATGGGAACTGCTCTTGTAGAGAAAGACATCATTCTTGGACCCTCCTCGCTTGGTTGAAGGGTTTTCTTGATCTACCCTGGGTTGTTGCTGGGAATTTAAACTAAATTTTTTTCTATTAGGATAAGAAGGGGTAGTGATCAACTATACTCGAGTATAAGGAATTTCAGAGAGATAGTTGATAATTGTCCTCTGATTGATATGATGGGCATAATGTAACATATAAAAAGTCTCACATCGGCTAGGTAGAGGACCGAATAGCAGTACTTAAGTCTTGGATTGCCCACCTCTCAACAAGAGCTCTTTTGGGACGTGACAAGTGGTATCAGAGCGGGGTACTACCTGCCTAGTGTGTAGACTCTCCACCATCCAATGTGACCCTCAGAGGAGCCGATCCATGACGGGGGCGTCACGAGATTGGGTGGAAGAGAGTGTAATATATAAAAAGTCCCACATCGGCTAGGTAGAGGACCAAAGAGCAGTACTTAAGTCCCTCTTTTGGGACGTGACAATAAGCTCACATGGAATATTGGTGTTTGTGCCAGACAAAGGAGTGGTCATGCTCCTATAAAAAGGAGATGTTTTAGATTTAAACCATTGTGGATGATGAGTGATGCTTTCACGAATGTACGAAGCCAAGTCTAGACAAGCGTGGAGATAGGAGGCATTGGTGAAATACTAAACAAGTGCTTGAAGAAGTTTGTTGCTGAGCTAAAAGGTTAGAGTGGGGCTACTTTAGGTTGTATTCATCAAGGGTCCATTAGGTGAAGGAAAGAACAGTTGATCTTTAGAATGGTAGGGAAACTTCGACTTGTAAAATGATAATGCTAGATCTGCAAGTGGAATTGAATCATCTATTGGCCATCCAGGAACACTATTGGAGGCAACATTCTCAGACCGAGTGGTTGTAGGGTGGGGGTGATAAGAACACTAAGTTCCTTCACAAAAAAAGCCTCTTAATGGCGTAAAAATACTATAGATAATAGTGATGGTAAACGGCTTACGAAGGAGTACAACATGGTGGATGAGGTGAAAAATTTTTTTAATGAAATTTTCTCATCTATTTCCTGGAGTTCCTAGTATATAGATGATATGACTAGTGTTGTAGAGCCGCGTTTGTTGAAAGAGAGATGGCCAATTTGGTGGAACTGCTCTCAAAGGCAGAGGTAAAACGAGCGCCTTTTTGCATAGGGCTACCAAAGTATCCAGACATAATGGGTTTCATACCCTATCTTATCAAAAGAGTTGGGAAGTTGTAGGCTGAGATGTAGTGGCAGTTTGTTTGAAAGTGTTGACTGAGCATGCATCCGTGGAGGCTTTAAATGCGATAGATGTTGTCTTAATTCCTAAAATTAAGGACCCAAAAAATGTGTCAGATTATAGGCCAATTAGTCTCTACAATGTCACGTGTAAGATTATTGCTAAGCTGTTGGCTAAGCGACTTAAGCGCATCCGCCCGTATATTATCTCTCAAGAATAGAGTGCTTTTATTCTGGGTTGACTTATTATGGATAATTTGTTGGTTTCTTTTGATATTTTCCATTCGCTTCAATGGAAGGTCAGAGGTAACGAGGGGCTTATGGCTCTCAAACTTCATATAAGTATAGTCTATGATCGGATGAAATGGCCTTTTCCTGATGCTATGATGAGGAGGCTACACATTGGTGACCGTTTTATTCGGCTGGTGATGGATTGTGTAAAGACCTCTTGTCTTTCTTTCGTTATACATGGTCGGTCCCAAGGGATGGTGAAACCTATGATGGGAGTACGCCAAGGTTGCCCAATTTCCCTACATTTTTTCCTCATGTGTGCTGAGGCCCTTTTAGCCTTACTTCGGAAGGCTGAAGCTATGAACCGAATAAAAGGTATAGTAGTTGCAGGCAATGCAATTAAGGTGAGTCACTTGTTCATAGACGAGTCGATTGCATTTAGTAGAGCTAATGTCAGGGATGGATAAGCCATTGTGGAAGTTCTTGACTATTATGCTAAAGCCTAAGAGCAAATTTCAAGAAATCTAATATTACTTTTAGTCCCAATATTAAGCCATAGACAAAAGAGGAGATCCACGAATGTCTTGGGCTTAAGGTGTAAATTTTGGTTCATGACAAATACCTTGGCTACCATCATTTGTGGGCTAAAATAAGTTGGCTACCTTCAATTCCATTAAATATAAGGTCTTAAGGAAGCTTTAGTTATAGAAAGGTAAGCTCTTTTCTATGGCTGACTGATTGCTACAGAAGCAACCACTACTTATACTTCGAGCATTTTCTGAGTTCCCAAAAGTCTTTGTCTTGAGCCGCAAGGGCTTATCAAAGCCTAGCAACGGATGCATTAGATACAAAGGGAATGTTTAAGTAGACCAAAGGCAGATGGGAACGTCTTTGTAGACCAAAGCCAGATAGTGTTAGGATTGGTGTTTTAATTATGGCATAGCATAAATTCCTTCTGAGCATTATGAGATTTAAAGTATTGCATAAAAAATAATTTAAAATCTATTTATTCTTCTATATGTATATTTCGATAAATATATATATATATATATGCACAAATATCATAAAGGTTCAAATACTTTTAAAAGTCCATAATCATATACATGAAATGTTCATAACACATAGGATATAATTATGCAGTGGATAGTATAAATTTTGTTTTACAATCAATACATAAAGCTGGAAACTTTATCTTGCTAAAGATTGTAATGCTATCTGTTCTCAAATTAATGGGATAATTTTATCTAGATTATAGTAATGTTATGATTACCGGATAGAGACATCGATGTATTCCGAACACATTAAACCTAAACAAAGATAGAATTTAATTTTTTGTATAGTTTTGTAATGACAAATTAGAACTATATTATTATTGATCATTTTATAGATATTACCTTAATCTTAAAGTGATTTGTAGACTCGCATCTGTATATTATATCTTTTGATTGCCAATGGGTGATGTCAATTAATTCACTATCAAAAGCTTGGCGCGCGTATTAGAGGCATAGTATTATAGGTTGCTAAGAACACTTCTCATAGATATAAAATCCACAATTCCTTCAAAATAAAATGATAAGATAATATTCTCATGAGTATTAATTCAGAAAATTGAATACAGAAATCTCATTGTTTGATATGGGATATCAAACATTACTTAAAATTCTTGTTTATGATTTATTCATAGAAGGCCATCTATTAGAGAAATAATGGAACTCATAAACAAAGATGTAATTGGAGAAGTTATATAGAAAATGATAAACATAGCCCTATTTATAAATCTATTAAGAGAGTGCTATCACAGAGTAAATGATTATATAAATGGACAATCTTATTATTAACATTTAATGTTTAAGGTGCCATATAATTAATGTATATAATTTAAGAGTGCAACTTTAGTTTTAGATAGTGGTGTAAACTAGAGTTAATAATTATTGTTGATTCAATTATGAGATAATTAAATTATAAATAATTATTGAAACTTAGATTATATATGTCAATTGAGTCCTCTCACTAGCTTCGTAACATTTTTTCAGATGGGTCAATAGAAATTTCTTTGATTATTTTTTATGAATAGGGGTTGAATTGGAAACTTACATAATGTATCACCTACACTGTGTATGGTGCCAACCAGTAGACTCTGGAAGTACACGTGGCATTTTTTAGGGTTTGGTGATTCAATTATATCACATAAATTTCATGTGACATGGTTGTTATCAAAGTATAGAAAAATATCTATTTCCAAAATTGAAATTAATAATACACAATAATTAATTATTTTATTAGATGTAACAAATAATTAAGAAAATCACAAAAAGATATTTTTTAAAAAAATTTTAAATAAATAATATCGTAGTTTGAATCAAAATCTAATCAAAATAGTTTCATATTGATGGAGATAGTTGAGACATGTATCATCTTTCTATTGGAGAGATGATAGATCATGCCCAACCATCCTAGGATGGGTGTCATTTTCTTAGCACCAGTCAATCTATAGAAAGACCGTAGAGGTTTTATTTTCTATTGACTTTTCTCTAGCCTCCAACTAGAGCTCTTATTGCTCTCCTCTTTAGAGCTTTAAAGAACCTCTACTGAGAAGAGTTGGAAGGAGATGCTAAACAGATGTTCTAAGAAGTTTTACTGGTACCCACACACTAGTTGACTTAGAAGGAGAAGAATAGCAAGGAAGATCTGAAGATTTTAAAACTCTTGACCATCCAAAGTTATTGTCAAACCTGTAAATTTGAGTTTTATTCACTTGTTGTATGTAATATCTTGAAAAAGGTCCTAAAAGTTTAAGAAAAATTTTAGAACCCCATTCTATTGAGTTTTTGTATTTTTATTGAAATTTTTTCAGGCAAACCAACAGGCGGTGGGTAGCCTTTTGAGACGCGGAAACTTTGAACGAAGCACTATAGCCAAGCAAACATGGCAAATTATTTGTCATCCTGATTCACTTGTGGCAAGGGTGCTTAAAGCGAATTATTTTCCACATTCCTCATTGCTAGACATCAATGTGGGTAGTTATATTTCTTTCGTAGTGTAATCTTGGGCCGAGATTTGTTGGTTAAAGGGCTCCCTTGGAGAATTGGGTTGGGACAAAACATTCACTTATTTGATAATCCTTGGATTTCCCAATCGTCTACATTCCATCCTAATATACCACTACAAGAAGAGCTCCACGATTGGCTTATAGAGGACCTTATCGTAATCAACAATGGAATAAGGAATTTATAGTCAATATCTTTTTCCCGATGAATCAAGAACCAATTTTGAGTAATTCTTTAGGTCATGGGCGACACCAATATCTGTTAGTGTGGCACTATGATTTAAAAAATATATATACGGTCTGTTCTGAAAATCGCTTAGTCATGTTTATTAAAGAGGAGTTGGGGGTGTCCAGGTGTAGGGAAAGCAAGATATGGTGGTCTAAACCCTGGTGCCTCAATATTCCAAATAAAATAAAAAATTTTATGTGGCAAGTTTTGAACAACATCCTCCTTGCTTATGAAGAGAGGGATCAATTGACCCTCGGTTTATAAACACTTTGTGGAGGGGACAGAATCAGCTTGGCATGTGATATGGGAATGTAAATTTGCTTAACAAGTTTACGATTTAGTGCACCGTGGCCTAAACTTAGGGTTGTGAAGACATGCTCCCTTGAGGGCCTTTGTGTTGAGTGGAACAAACTCCTTTCAAATTCTACGCTAGAGATATTCTGTACAACTTGCACAGTGCAGATAGATCAGAACCATTGGGTCCACAACGCCAAAACTTGATAGGCGATGAGACCTTTGATATGTGTGGTTGAGTTCTTGGTGACTGATGATTGAGTTTTACTCATAAATTAAGTATCATTGAAACTTAATGTTTAGTTAGTTTTCGAGGGTTTTTTGAATTTTATGTGTGTTCTTTATGTCTGTTCATAGGTGAGTCCAAATTTTGAAGTAATGATGATTTGAAACAGCTTAGAGTTATTAAAAATAATTTTTGAACACTTTGTTAGAGCAAGCAGGAAGTGCTTAGTTGCCATAAAAGAGCCTGCAACCCTTGTAACTTGGTTTTCAATAATTTGGATAGAAAACCTAGAGCTTAGGTGATGGTTTTGTAGCGCTACAGTGATACAGATATGCTGGCGGACTCTTGATAGTGCCGCGACACTGCATTGATGCACCACAGCGTTGGTTCGCGATTTTAAGGGCCAAAATACACAAAAATTTGCCCTTTTTGTCTCCACGCCTCTCAACCTATAAAAAAGCATTCTTAGGGCTTTTCAAAGGACTTTTTCTTCAGACTTTTAAAGAGCTTTTGGAGAGCACATTGGAGGGGAGTTCGAAGATGGATCAAGAGCAACCACGTTCAAGATTTTTTGCTTTTTTCTTCTATTAATATTTTAATTTAGCCTTGTAATTATGATTAAGATAATTTTTGGGCTTTCAACTATGAACTAATTTTATTTTACTAGGGCTATGAGTGTAGCCAAAACAATGAATGTTTGAATTCTAATTAAACTTCTTTCAAAGAATTGAATTTCTCTAAGAGTTTATTATTCATGCTTATTCTTAGTTTTATAGACCTTAATGTGTTTGAATATTTGGTTAATATTTGAATTGATTTGAAGTCTTAGATTGAAACCCCATAAGGAGATTTTTAGGAATAGCTTCTTGTAAAATTAACCGTAAGATGCATGCGACACCAAGTTATAGTAGTATGATTTGCATGAACAATTGAAAGAGCCATAGATCATAATATATCTTTACAGTAGCAAAATTCCAATGAGCAATTGTGGGTTTACATGCTAGAGATATTTTTGTTATCATCCTTGTAAGGAATAATAAATAAAATAGGGTTTCTCGTTCTAACACATGAATAATAGGCAATGGTTAATAACTAGAATCAAATTGCATTTGTCTTGGCGAACTTGTATGCTCTAGTGCTTTATTATCCTTGCATTTTTGTTAATTAAGTTTGAATTTTGTTTTGTTTCATGTTTATTAGATTAAATTATTTTTCATAATTCAACTCAGTATATTTTGTCTAAACAAAATTAAGAATATTATAATTTCAGTAACTGGTAAACTCATCCTCATGGGAATGATTCTTTCTCATCATTATATTACTTGAGTCAATTTTTGCATATGCAAAATTACACATCAAGTTTTTGCCGTTGTTGTCGGGGATTAGACTGAGCAATATTGATACAAAAGTGTTCTTGATTTAAATTTAGATTTTTAATTTTCTTTTTTTTTATAAATTTTCAGATTTCTTTTATGCATTATTGATACTAATTCAAAAATTATACCAACTTCACCGAAATGAATACTCAAAATGTCTTCAACCCAATATAATTAGGATTTAAATTTATTATAAAAATAATAATTAATTATCACAAAATCTAAATAATTAATTTTCAATAAATATTATCATTAAATTAATTTATTAAATAATTAATTCAATTTTCCCTTTGATACGCGCAACAATCTAGATGGACTGTGCCTGGTGCCAAACACAATCTAATTGGACTGTTAGGCTTGCAAATTGACAACTCCAGTAGCCCATCTAGCATAACCTCCTATGTTACCTGTGGTTATTGTATTCTACACAACTAGTCAAGGAATTCATGAGCTAGCAATGGGACTTGATGGACATACGTTTATTAAGCTCCAATAATCATAGATAAATTAAAATCCCCAATTAATTATTTATTTAATTATTAACTTTGGTGTCACTCTATTAAAGAACCAAAGCTGCACTGTTGATATTATATCATATTACGAGACTTTATTTATTAGTCTTGTCCCTAACCTCCAAAGCATATGTATATATTCAAGGTTATCTATAATCAAATAAAGGATTTAGTTCCAGTTTACTTTCTGATTATTTTATCTGAAAGTTTTATTATTTCACTTATTTGAAAAATTCCACTTGTAACAAATACAATGGAAAGTCATTTGGTTATCCCAAGTATCTAGATGACGAAGGGCTTGTTCTTTTCCAAATTTCAAAATAATGCCTTTGGGAAGATAACATTAACTCTTTGTTAGAAAGCTATAGATTCCATGTCTATGGATTATGCTCTCAATGAATATAGGTTGTATCTCCAACACATTAACAATAGAGCCTTTGTTAATCGAAACTCTTGCCCTTGACATATCAAAAGATACAAACTATAAACATAAAGTCAAGAATCTACTTAAGGATTATGATCACCTATAGATGATTGTCAAAGTGAATTGATTTAGGATAAACAAAATTATTATTAAATCAACTATACTTTAGGTATAGTCCAATGTGCGACCAACATCAGATCTACCATAGCAATGTGTCTACCATAGAGTCAATCTACTCCAACAGTCGAGATAAACTATCTTTTCAATTAGACATAGATCCCCATTATGGTCTTGTCACGTATAAAGTGCTCAACCAAATACATAGACTATAAACTATATTATTAAGACTATTAATCTTCTTCTTGTATTTATACCACATATAAACTCCATATATGTATGATCCCAAGATATGGTTATAATAGTCAAGGAATACATGTTTGCTTAAATGCTTAGACATGATAATGAAAGCAATGCAAAGACTATTATTAACGTATGAAATATTTGTGTTATTATTTATTTATTTAATCCAAAATGTCGTTAATTACAAATAACACTAGTAGAAACTGCAGATTACACGACGGTTTAAAAACCATCGTGTAATCATCCATCATAGTATCAACGAGACTTTTTATAACGGTTTTTAACCGTCATGGAATCCTTATTTTGGTGGGGTTTTAGGATCTTGGGACGAGGCTACCACGACGGTTTTCATAAAAACCGTCATGTAATGCTCTTGTTTCATGACTGTTTTTACTAAAAACCATTGTAAAAAAGTTGGTTTAAAGCTAAAAAAAATAACTAGAATTTCTGGTTTCCCTTAGGATGAATGGTCCCGTATTTTCACTATTAATACAATGACCTAATTTCATAATTACATAATTATATTGATCTATCATGCTTGCACAAGAGTTGATGGATTTTTGATGTCTAAGTCCACGCATGCTATCATGTGTGAGGTAAAGAAAGAAATACAAAAATAAATATAATTAACAAAAATGATGAAAATAAAACTAACTAACTAAAATACAAACACAAACACACAGTCATAAAAGCTTTTCATCAAACATATGGTGGGTATCACAACAATACTTAGGCATCACAAACACATACAAAGTAACCTATTCTCACACCAAAATGCTAAATGTTGTTCAAAGTTCTTTCAAACACCAAATACAAGTAATACATACTAAATGGCAAATAACAAAATAATATAACTAATATTAAAACTAAAACTAAAGCTAAATAACACTAAAATAACCAAATAATACTAAGTTTAGAACTAACAATAGTACTACAACTAAAACTAATGGTTTGAAATTTACCAATGGTAATGGAGTCGGTGGAATGACAAAGGACAAGTCGAACGATGGTGGGGTCGGTAGAATGTGAAGGGATGAGGATGAACGATGGCATGTGGCATCGGGTTTGTTGGGGTTTGGGTAGTGGAGAGAGTGATTGTAACGCCCCCTTTTTGGACATCACAGATGTCGTTAAATTCATTCTTTAAAACATTAATTGAAGCAAACTATTGTAATTAATAACGTGCATTTGAAATCATAGTTTGGAAAAGCATTCCTAGGATCTTTACATACACTTTTTTTTTATATAGAAATACAATTCGCAAGTTAATTATAACAATTCGCTTTTCCATAAACATTTTGTAAATAGTTTGCTAATATCATTTAAAATTAAATTGACCTTTGAAAACAAAAGATAAAATTGTTTGAACACAGCTCGGCCGGCAAGCCGAGCTTTTAATTTCGGCAGGCCGAACTCAATCGGCAGGCCGAAGATCACCCATCGGTAGGCCGTCCGAGGCTTTGCAAAATGGGGTTTTAAAATCAACAAGATCGGCAGGCCGATACATGGCAACTGGCAGGCCGATCAAAATTATTCGGCAATCCGACCAGTATGGTCGGCAGGCCAAACAAAAGACAATTTGTTTTAAAAATAAGTTTTAAAGCTTCAAATGCGGAAGAAAATTTATAAAATATATTAAACCAACATTCACAAAATCTATAAAACTTATCCTTAAATTATAAACATACTCAAATTCATAAATCATGAATTATTTCATTATAGTCTCTTTCCTTGGCGTTCTTCCATTTGCAATTCTTCTTTCCTAGCTCACACGCCTGTCATTGTCCTCCGCCTACTCCATAACTTTCTTACCCTTATCTGCAACATGATGAAAACTTGAATAAGCTAATGCTTAGTAAGTACATTATAATTCTCACAACTTAAAAACATTTC
>CAMOHE010035743.1:0-22461 GCA_946598075.1 Artocarpus hirsutus
ACACAAATCTTACCATGCAAGTCAAAAAACATAATGTCATAAATAGGAGTCTAATAAATACTCAGGATTAAGACTGTCAAATATATGATCATCATAGTGACAAATTTGAATACTCTATTTGTAACGGATGATTATTAGAGATTCATAATTTATCTGGTCCAGTCTTATATAATCTCATTATATAAAGTACCTCCAATCCAATGTCTCTACATTAATAGTCCGGATAATGACTATTTCATTCTAAATGAGATTGGACCGCACTTGTAATATTTAATTAAAGATCCCAAACTTTAATTAATTATTACGGACTATTTAGATTATTATCTATAAATTTTATCCCCAAGCATATAACACTTATATGCTAAATTTATAGTCACATAAATAATCATTGAATTTTCTTGATGTTTATAAATGTATTCATAACACACATATCAACCAAAATAATAACAAATGTCACTTTATTTATTTATTAACAATATATACAATGTCACAGCTTTTAGGGCACCAAACCCAACACTCGCATGTTACAGTGCTTTCAACCAAATTGGTTCCAACCAATGCTCCCAACACCCTACTAAACGTTGAAATTGGGAATAACATATAGTTTTTACTTCTTTCATTGATACGATCTTTACATCCACGTGTTCTTGTCAAATATATTTTCTGGAATTTTGGACATTGTTGACAAACTCATCAACAAATAAAATTCTAGTTTTTAAAATGCTGACCCTAATTAACTCGCACAATTGAATAATAAGTCCAATCAAAATTCATCAATCATACAACCAAACTCAGTAGAACATAAAAACAAGCACTTGTTCTTGATGCAGGAACTAGAAAACAGAGAAATAGAATTACAAAATTCTATTCTATGCATACAGAAACTACGGAGGTCAATTTCATCTTTAACGTTAGATTCTCAGTGTGAAATAGAGAGCTTGAAGCTTGATATTGTGGCTTTGGAGAAGAGTTGCTTTGAAGCTGAGAAGATCCAAGAAGAAGCTATCCAGGAAAAAGCTAGAATAAATCAGTTGATTCAAGATCTTGAGGCTCAGTTTAAGGATGCTCATGAAAATATCAGATGTCTAGAGTTGGAAAATAAAGAACTGAGGTAAAAGCTTGACACATCAGAAACGAAATTTATGACATTTTGGCAAAAGCTTGAGAAATTGCTGGCAAGGGACGGATCCCAACCCAACATAAAACTACTAGCGAATGAACTAGAAACAAAGCTCTCCATGTCAAAAGACACGAGGTACTGATTACATGCTTATGATGTGGAGTCAACGCATTTACTATTTCATCACCACCCTTGATCCCCTTCAAGTAACTTCTTGCAGCCAAATAAGTTTTAGTCTTCTTTTAAATGAAATGAGTCATTTTAAAATCCCGAGTGAAACCGGGCAACGTCATTCAGGTGTTTAAATGGAGGGGAATTTGACATCCAGCCATCTAAAAAAGGGATCAGAAAAAAGAACAGAAATTTTTGGATACTGCAACGAGGAATATGTGATAAAAAGACCCAGATAAGAAGGCATGTTGACTAAATATGTGTCAGGGTTAAGAAATTTCTTGTTCACATATTGATTAGGGAAGAATATCTTTTTTTTTTTTTTTTGTTTCCTTTTTTCTTATTAGTTAAACCACTTTTAGGAGACACAATGTCAAGGCTCATCTTCTGAATGTGTGTATTATAAAATTCCCTGTTAACATCTGCACTATCATTTTGATGGTATTTCTGAAGCTCTTGTGGAGAAGTCTTGAGTCCTTTGATTTCGAAGCTTGAAATGGTCCTAGAGAGAGATGGAGATGTCATGGAAAAGGAGAAAAATATGTCAAAGCAGTTTGAAGAATATGAACTTCTAGTTAGGCAACTTAAGGTAAGTACAATCCATGTCTTTACTGAGTTTTGAGGCATTTTCTCCTTCTGTTTTTAATCAAAAATAAAATCCCAGTTGGTTGTAACTTATGGATCTTGATTTTACTTGATTATCAGGAACAACTGAGAGAACAAAAGTTGAAGGCAAAAGAAGAAGCAGAAGATCTAGCTCAAGAAATGGCTGAGCTCAGGTACCAAATGACAGGTTTGCTAGAAGAAGAACGTAACCGCCGTGCCTGCATCGAACAAGCATCTACACAAAGAATCGCTGAATTAGAGGCGCAGGTACTGATGTTTACATTTTGTGATTTGCTGTACTCAATGAGATGATTTCACTTAAAAAAGTTTTTAAAAATAAATATAACTTGCGTTTAGGTTTAAAAAGAACAGAGAAAATCCTTTGACGCCGTCAAGTATCTCCATGGAGCATAGTCCGCAGAGTAAGGCGACTTATCATTGTGTGTGCTTGTAGTAAATGCCAAATCTCAGAATTCCTTGGAATAACAATGAAGAAGAAGAACCCCTTGGAGCCAATATTTCTGAGGGTCCTACCGGGCGTGCATCAATAGGAATCAAAATTAAGCTTTTTGGATTACGATTTAGTAGACAAATTTGCTTGAATTTGGTTTTTCTGTTGCGCTGGATTTGCTGGTTGGTTGTTAAGTTGAAAGAAATGCACTCTTTTGCATGCTTGGGCTCCGACGTTTGGACGACTAAAGAGGTGTCTGCTTGATAGTTGTAGGAAGCATAGCACGGATAAAATGGCTGCATGATGCTGGATGCTAGAGTCTGCAAGATTTTATTTTATTTTATTTTATTTTATTTTGTGTATCTCCGGTTTTTTTCGGTTGATTGAGCAATTTGATGTAGATCTCAACATTCATTGAAGCAATGACGTCGACAATTTTCGTGTGATAATTATTAACCGGCAGGGTGTTGTGAGCACTATTTACTAGAAGTCATTTGGCAAAATGACCAAAATAGAAGTCATATTTGCTGACTGAAAAAAGGGGAAAAAAAACATTTAACCATTTTTACTAAGAAAAATTAAAGACTCTTACACATCAAGCCCCATATATGCACAACGAAGTTAATTAAATAAATTATATTTATTAATTTAAATATTGTAAATATTAGGGAGTTAGATTTTCCTTTTTGTTATGTAGTCAGTTTCTTATTATCTTTTTTTTTTTTTCAACATTTGAACTGTAAACTTATTCAGTTTAAGATTGTTCTTGTAAACATTCAGATTATTCAATGAAAATGCTATTTCATATTTTTTCTTCTCTATTATTCTCAATATGGCATCACAACCATTTTCCTAAGACTAGGGTTCTTTTTTTTGGGCAAGTTCATGCCGACGCCGTTCCATAGCTACCAGTGCAGCCTACGAGCCATCATTGTTGCTACACAACCTCTGCCGCAAACCTTCACTGGCCAGACACTGGCCAGACACCATAGCTCGCTGTTGTTGGACATTCTCCTCCCTGCCGCAACACACACTGCTCGTTGCTACTACGCCACTGCCTATGCCCTCTACCCTTGCCACTGCCTCTACCTCACCAATGGCCACCGAAAACACACAAGTCACGATTCCCAATGCACATGAACCAACCAAACCATTCCCGGTCCTTCATATCACCAATGCAGTTAAACTGACCTCCACCAGTTATGTAATATCTAAGAAAAATTTATTAGTTTAAGTCTATAACTAAGACAAGATTTAAACAATGCCTTTCCTTAAGAATTTCATGTAAATATGAAGTATTGTAACCAATGTGAAATGCATGTAACTCTTTATAAATTGTAATGTATTTCATGCAAACATAAGTTAAACTCAAAAATTTGTTAAGTGTTTAAAAAGTAATTTTAATGTCACAAGGATTTTTGTTAAATGGTAAGTAGGTTAGAAAAAAAACTGTCAAAAAATCTGACATCATAGATTCTACAATAGAAATACAGAATAGGAGTTATATTGTATAAAACAATGCACTATAGGAATAATAACGAATAGAAATATGGATAAATAATGTGGAAGTTAATGGAAGGTTGCATGAGGGATACTGACATTATAGGAAAAATTTTACATAGCATAAATTTAGACTGAAAAGTCAAAGGAAACCTTTAGTATTGTTTGAACTCAATGGACTCAAATTTAGATTCGAGTATTAAGAATCCTTCAGATACATGTTTGTTTCCCCCAAAATCTAAGTCATTTGAGTATCAAGAATCCAAAATTTCAGAATTATCGTCCCCTTAACTTTTGATACTCGGATATCTTTGCTACAGTAAAAACTAAAATTCTTTCTCCTATATTTGAGGAAAAAAAATCATAACTTCTTCATTTGATATCCAATTGAGATGATTCTGTTTTCACTGTGTTCCTAATCAAGAGAGGAATAAATCAATATTGCATATTTTTTAAGATCATTAACATTAAGATTTTATTAGATTTATTAATAAATCAAAAACTATTTTCACTACCTTTCCAAACACAAATTTCAATCTTATTCCATACTCAGATTAAAACTTAAATGCACATCCAAACATCTACTCGAATAACAATTTAAATCACTAACTCAAATCCTAATTCAAATCACGCTAACTCAAATCAAATCACTAATTCGAATCCATTTACTAAACGGACCCAAAAAAAAACATACCCTTAAATGGACGAGGAGTCTTTCATAAAACTTATGAGTCGATGTCATCATCATTTTCTTGGTTGTCTTTCATTTAAATTACATGCAGTTTAGGAAAAATGGTTTTAACCACTATTTCGGTCATAAAACAGTGTAAAGCTTTCATATGCTGCAGTAAAAAGAAAAAAAGTTGTTACAGTGTAAAGCTCTAATATGCTACATTTAAAATAGTTCTAACCGATGGTTCCTACCACCGTGTCAAACACCCTATTAGTTGCCTACCAATAACATAATAAATTTAATCAATTCAAAATTGGAAGTAAAAAATTATAGGGTGTTTGGCTAGTGGTGGGAACTATTGGTGGGAACCGTTTTTACTGTGGCATATGAGAGCTTTACACTGAACAACTTTTTCTTTTTACTGTAGCATATGAGAGCTTTATATTGTTCATAATTGAGTTTGTGGTAGGAACCATCCTTAACCAAACAAGGGGTTTAATTCAAACTTGGAAATAAAAACTAGTACATTCAACGTGCATACTCAAACACCAAACACAACCGTTTTAAACAAAAACCAATCGAACAAGTACGACGAAGGGGGAAAGAAAATGGATACTATTGAAATTAAGACATAGTAAAGATAAAACTTTAAGTAGAAATCCGACTTTTGCTTGTATTGGAGCTATTTAACCCTAGTTCATGGTTGTTTATTGCTATAAATATCTCTCCTTTCTTTGATCATGTTCAGCGAGTGGCAAAAAAGTATAATTCACTCCCAACTTCTCGTCCAGGTAAAGTTTCAAGCACCTCATCACATTGGCAATGCTGCAAGTTCGCGTCTCTTTTTGCAGCGTTGATGCAGCGGTGCTTTTTATTTTCAACTGCCTCAATAAGATGATCAATTTGAAGTGATAGTTTTGTAGCTTCTCCAACCTTCCCCACTCCTTACTATTGTAGTGACTTTTTGGTAAATTGGAGCTCAATTACATTGCTTTTTTAATGGATTCTTTCGGAAGTGGAATTCAAACGCTACTGCTGAGACCTATTATTAAAATTTTATTTTTTTGAGTGTTTAAGAAGAGTTTAAACCAATGACTTTACTATGCACTCTTTTACCACAAAATTATACAATAATTGATTATATATGAATCTACAACAATCCCAAACAAACCCATATAAAGGATTAATTACAAAAATTTCCTCTCAACTAGAGCCCTTTAATACTATGCCCTTTAAATTTCAAAATGTAATATATGTTTTCTCTTGAACTTCAAAATGTAACATTTTTCCCTACGATCTAGGAAATATTAACAAAAAAGTCCCCATATTATGATTTGGACATAAATGACATCATATTTACACAAATAATAGGATTGTTTAATAAATAATATGTAAATTTCCAAATGCCAAAATAAAAAAACATTCATGGCACAACTTGCGAACTAACAAAAGGTTTTGAATGCCTTTATACAAATATCATGGGGCATTTTCCTTAGTTATTAAAGCATAATTCTAATATATTTTTGAAATTTAAGATCCAAGTTGTCGAATACTGCTGGCGAAAAACCAAAACAGAAAATGTGTTTCATCTATTTAGAATTTGCTTAAAGGATTTTTGCTCAAGTGGTCCTTTTTAACTTTTTAGTCTGTGACGAGTTAGTTTCTAATTTTCAATTTTGGTAAATGTATTCATGAACTGTAAATTATTAGCTGTGGCAGCAAAATAATTTAAAAATGAGAATGTTATTATTATTAAACCAAAAAAAATCAATTTATTGATTAGTAAAAATTTTAAATGTCAAATTTAACATATATTATATTTGGTGCACTTAATTTAGTATACAACAAATTTGGTATTATAAATAGTATTACATTGAAGAGTTTTTTTTACCCTTAAATGCCAAAATTTGACATTGCTACGTCAATATAACATTGCATGAGAGATGCTTTAAATGATTTGTAAATGGTGAAAATATCAAGAAACCTACCAACCCCATATTTGGCTGAGTGGTGGGATGGTTTTTACCACAAACTCAGTTATGAACAGTGTAAAGCTCTCACATGCTACAATAACAATAAAAAAAAATTGCTACAATGTAAAGCTCTCACATGCTACAGTAAAGTAGTTCTAATCATTGGTTCCCACTACCCTTCCAAACACCCAACAAATCAGTTGTTGAAATTTAAACACCTGCAGTATATTTTCGTGTATTACAATATTACTCAAAAAACATCACTACCATTATGGAAGCCGGATTATTTGTTTACTTTTTTCCTTAGAAAGGAAGCCTTATTATTTTGAGGGATAAGGTAAAATATCTACCAAATCATTCTTGTAAGGAATCCATCAAATTATGGCATAAATGAAGAACCAAAAATGATTTATTGCAATATTAGGAAAAAAAACCGAGAAAATTTGTTCTACATTATGTACTCTTTTATTATAAATACTTGGATGATCAAGTGGTAATTTAAGGGACAAGCTAATAAGTCTCAAAGAAAATCTAGTGTTTCCAAATATCAGAGATGAAAGGCACCGTTTCTTTCCCTTTGCTTGTAATGATTTTCCTGGTCTTTTCAAGTGCTTGGCATATTTCCTCCGGTAAATAAAATAAAATTTGTAGTTTTTTCTCTCTTTTTTTCTTCATTTATAGCATATTATTTCCTGTTCTTATTTACGGATATTCTTTTTGGGGTTTATATATATATATAAGTAAAAAAAAAATCAACTACATCTGTTCCTAATAGATCTCTAGTTAGAAAAGTATGTTTGTGATTTTCTCTATATTTGCCGAAGATGTTTTATTTGTCCTTGCTATTGCCAATAGATTAACCATTTTGGCATCAAGTAGCCATTAATCACTTTTATTTGTTAAAAAAATGATTGCGATTTTTTTTTATTTTGCAAAATTTTATTTGTCAAAGGTACAATTCTATACACATTTTTTTATACGGTGTAGGGTTATGGACCCCATTATATCAAAAAAATGAAATTATCAAGATTCAAGATCTGAATCACACGCTCACCCACCCACCCACCCATTTATTTACGTAAATGCGTAGAAAATTTGCACATTTTTTTATCAAAGCTTTTATTATTGTTATTAATATTTTTTTTTTCTAAATGGTATTATTATTATTGTTGTTGTTACTGTTATTGTTACGGTTGACGTTTTGTAATTGCTAATATATAGGTGAAAGGGTACAGGATTATGCAAAAGATATATGCAAGAAATTAATCAGAATGGAGAATGGTAATTGCGAAAAGTATGCATGCGTTCAAGCCTGCATTGAAAAATATGGAGCAAGTATAAATGGCGCGTGTATTGATGCCTGGAATTGTTGTTGTGAGTTTAAGTAGTAGGGCACAAATTGGAGAATGTATTCCAATGGAAAGATTACATAAACTTTCTTATTAAATTTTATTTAAATAAATAATTACTTTGGTCATTTCAATTTTTTTCCCCCTCAGTTGCGAATTTTTGTGTTTAATTTTCTACTCTTGTCAACAAGAAAAAGGGAAAAAAAATAAAACCAAGAGAGGAGAGGGCCATTATAGATCCTAGTGCAGTTTTTTTTAAGTCAATCATGTTACAATCAAAGAGGCTTAAAGGTACTTAATTAAAAAAACAACTTAATAACCATTTTTTCCATCCCATTTTGAATTTTTATGACAAACTATGGAGCAAGAGTAAATTGCGCATAATGGAGTCTTTGTTTTGAGTTTAAATAAGGTATATTGGATATTGCATTCGAATTGAAGTCCTTAGATATATAAAAGTGTCCATAAGAGGCTCATTGCTCCATTTCGTCGCTGGCCCTTTTTTTTTATCTTTTTCTTTTTTTTTTTTCCCTATTTTCCCCGTTTTCTTTTCTTTACTTTTTGATCCCTCCCTTTGCATGGATGACATTTTTTAAATTTAGCGACTTATAAATGTTATACATGTTTTAATACAACACAACTTTAACAAATAATATAAAAGGTAATTGACATGGATGGTCCTTAAAATATTTAGATGACAATTTAGTCTTTAATCTTTAAATTTTGGCTAAACACCTCATCACCCCCTTAATGAGGTGCAATTCAAACATTTTCGTTAAATTTGTTATTATTATTTTTTTTTTTTTAACAAATTTAATGCCATAGAGAGGGTATTTTAGTGAAATAAGAATAAATATCTTTTAAAAACTAGTAGGACTTAAAAATCCGATTCAATCAAGAAGAGGGGGAAAGAGACAGAACTGAGAAAGAGGAAGAGAAAGAGAAAGGTCGTCCATGGCCATCTTGTAGCCAAAGGATCCAACAGGTTGGAAGGTAGGGCTGTGGAAGACGGTGCTCTCGCCGTCGTAGGCGAGGAAGACAATGGAGCCATGGAAGAGGTTGAGGGAGGAGATGGTGGCGTTGGGGTCAGCCATGTTAGAGAAGAAGAAGAGATCGTCGGCAGACTTAGCAAAGAGAAGGTTCTGGTTGTGGGAGGGGATTTGGAGCTAGGCCTCGATTTCATTCACTTCAACTACAATGTCAACATCAAAACCCCCAGAGAACTTGCAAAGAGACCTCAAAATCCTCCATCATGCCCATTTTTGCCTGAATTAGGGTTCAAAAACATTACAATCAAGCTGTAAAAAAAATTAACAAAGACTTAAAGAAAATACCAATTTTATACTACTTACAAACTAGCGAGAAGATTCTGGAATGAATTATTGCAGAGTTTATTCAGAAAAGAGGAAAATGTGTTTTAACTACGACTCAAATTTAAGGAACAAATTAAAATCTGGCAAAATCCCAAATCTATTACAAAGATTATTTGCATCCAAATAAGAAAGAATCGGATTTATGATGAAAATATGGAAGAGAAATGTAAGAAGAATTTCCAACAAGAGATATATGGCAAGTGGTTTAAGGATTTTACCCAAAACTATGAGTAGTCTCCATAGAAATGCAAGAACTGGCTGGCTTGACCTGACCTGGCCCGTTCTCATTAGGCCCAAGCAGGCAGTGGGCCAGGTCGGCCCACATAAGAATTATCTTAGCCCAACCCACACCACGGGCCAAATTTACGTGGATCAAGCTGGGCCATGTCATAGGCCTTGAATAGGCTAGCCCATTCGAGCCCATCTACGAGTTAGGATAGGTAGGCCTATTTTGGTCCATCATGGGTTTAAATGGCCTAGCCCATCTAAGCATACAATTTTTAATTATTTTTATTTTATTTTTATTTTTGAATTTTTAAACAAGTTAACAAATATGAAAGTTTGAACAAGGAATGAAAATGTGAAAATGGATATTTTATTTACAATTATTTTATTAAAAACCTTTCCAAGAAAAACCCAATGAGACAAAACCTCAGTAAGGAAAAAAAAAGTACAATTAGAATAATTATAAATAAGATGTTTACAAAATTACTAAAAAAACATAAAAAAAAAAAGCTTGCCATGATGTGATGTGTGAGGCCTTTTGTTGGAAAAAGTCATACTCACCCATGTTCACCCGTGAATAAACATGAAAAATATATATAAATAAATAAATATTTATTTATTTAAATAAAATTGTGCCACAATAGGCCTTCAGTGGACTGGCCCATTGTGGGCTCATATGGGCCTTACACAGGCTGAGATGGGCCAGCCTATTATGGGCTTAGATGTGTCGATCTGGCATGGCCCAAGCCCAGCCTAGCCCATGATTTTTCATGGGCCGTGTCAGACCAACCCATGGGTGGATAAATGTTGGCCTAGTCTAGACTATCAATATTAATGGGCTGGGTCGTACCTTAAACAGTGACGGGTCGTGCTAACCCATAGGCCTCGGCCCATTGTTGTATCTCTAAGTCTCCATGGAACAAAAGGTCGAAGCAGACTTTTTAATTGGGATTTTTGCGTCGTAGGTTATCAAAGTTTACAACCTTTAGTATTTGGGCTCTTATTTAATTTGTTGGCATCTTAGTTCCCACTTGAGTTTCTATTTTAAGAATTTGGACATCCAAGTCCTTAAGCTTTCAATTTACTGGTATTATAAGTTCTCATTTTAAGAATTTGAATATTTAAGTCCTCAAACTGTTAATTTGTTGGCACCATTAGTGCTCGTATTCTATTTGCTGTTAAATGACATAAAAAAATGTCAATATTTCAAGGCTTTTGTTTTTTTAGTCCTAAAAACATATATTTTTTAATAGAAAGGTCCCCAAAGCTTTTCTTTTTTTTGAAGTATAACTTTTTTTTTGTCTAAAATAATGCTTAAATGCCTTATAAAAAAATTAACTATGATGATTATTGACAAGTAATTGATTATAAATCAAAAAAATTTACAAATGTCATTGAGAGAATTAATCATACAGTCCATTATATTTTGGTTAAGTTAGCTTAAATTACAACGATATAACTAAAGACAAACACAACAATTAGTTGTCCAACTATATACTATTCTATTACATGCTTTTTATTATCCTCAATTATGTTAAAGATCTTTAGGAAAGAAAAGTGTGTAATTGAACAACTAAACATTGTTGCGTTACAATTATTTAGTTATATTATTGTAATTTAGAACCAACTTACTAAAAATAAAACAAAATGGAAATTTATGAATTCTTTTTGCTTCTAATTTATAATCAAGTTTTTTGTTGTCAATAGTTATCATAATTAACCGTGTGTTTGGTAATGGTTCCCACCACACGATTTCCACCACAAACTCAGGATGAATAGTGTAAAGCTCTCATATGCTACAGTAACAATAAAAAAAATTGCTACAGTATAAAGCTCTCACATGCTATAGTAAAAATGGTTCCCACCACCCTTCCAAGCACCCTATGCTAGGGCATTTAAATATCATTTTTGGACAAAAAACCATGAGTTATACTAAAAAAAAAAAGGATAGTTTTTTGGGGACCTTTCTGCTAAAAAAATAGATTTTCGAGACCTAAGGAGCAAAAAAAGCCTCAAAATATTTATATCCATTATGTCATTTAATAGTAAAAATAAGATATGGACTAACGATGCTAATAAATAAAGAGTTTGGAGACCTAAGTGTCTAATTCTTAAAATAGAGACTAAGATGCCAGGAGATAAAGAATTTGAGGACCTAAGTGTTTAAATTCTTAAATTAGGGACCCAAGTGCTAAAGATTACAAAATTTAGGAACCTATAGCGCAAATATCCCTAGAAGTTGCAATAGTCTCCATGGAACAAAAATCTCAGCAGACTTTTTAATTTCAACTTTTTGAAATGGTTTATGTGGTGTATGGCAATGCGACTTAGAACCAAAACATTTGGTTGTTAGTGTAAAGCTCTCACATGCTACAGTATCAATAAAAAGTATGCTACATCGTAAAGCTCCTATATGTTATAATGTTTTTAACCAAAATTGGTTTTAACTAATACTCCCAAACACCCAATATATTTTATTTTACCTGAAATAATTAAAAATAATTCAAGAATAGTTTAGTCTTTTTACATAGAAATAGTCACATGAAAGGTCAAATCTAATAATATGTTAAAATCTTGACAAAAGCGTTAAATTGCACCTGATTAAAGAGATTGGAGGTATGTTGCCAAAATTACAAGATCGGGGACCAAACTTCATTTACCAAATAATTTAAGGATCATTCATGTCAATTACCTTAATATAAACGGTAGTGTAGCATTACTTTTTTGAAATGTGACATGAATAACATATTTTTTAAAAAAGTATTGAATAATATTTAATTTTCTGTTATTTTTTTATTCTTTTTTTGTCCATTTATATACCCTAGTCTTTTACCCTTAAAACCGTTGGAGTCATTCTTTCTTTTTAAATTAATTATTTTCGCGCTTTGTTTTTTCCTCCCTTTTTTTTTTTTTTTTTTTTTGACTCTATTAGTCCACCATTATAGTATTATACCTTACAAAAGGATGTTTTATCTTATTTTTCCTTTCTTTATTTGTCACTGTTTAACTTTCTTTTCTTTTAATTTCTTTTTTTTTTGGGTGCTTTACGCCTTTTATTTCTATTGTTTTTTTGGCTTTATTATGAGCCGTAGTCTCATATCTTCAATTTAATCCCATCTTTTTTTTCCTTTTGTTATTTTTTCATTTTCTTTTTATTTTAACTTTATCCCTCTATCTCATAAAATTCTTAAACCTCCAATTTCAACTTTATTACTAGAATAATCTCTTTACTTGTGATCAATTTGGACTTCTATTTTTAACTTGCATGTGATCATTCTTTTCATGGTCTTTTTTTTTGTGTTCGTGAAGAACTTCGTAGAATTTTACTTGGTCTGTGAATTATACAATTTTGACTCTTTAATTAATAAATTGTCTATTTTTAGTTAAACTCTAACACAATAATAACACATGAGGGTCTTGAAAAAAGAAAGTAATAAAAAAAACAATATTAAAAAATCTAAAAAAATATTTGAAATAAAAAATAAATTTGTCACCGATCTATTTTTTATTTTAGGACATTTATTTTGATCTATTTATTAATTTTTCTATTTTATACCACACAAAACCCTATTTTTATATACTTTATTTGTATTACATTTTATTTACAATAGTTAATTTATCAATTGAGATACTTCATAATTTTTTTATTCATTAAATTTCAAGTCCAACTTGACATGCACATCACACGTATTAGTATTGAATAAAGCATCTCGTCGAAAAAAGATTAATAATTGTTTTCTTCTTTTAACTTTTCTTTAGGGATTCAGATTTATTTTCTGTCACTCTTGTCATTTTTTTTTTGGTTGACTTATTATTATCAATCTTACATGTTTGGACTTTGGACTCTCGTAAATTAGTGTGCTACATTTTCTTCTCGGGCCAACAAGAGTAGGAAAAAAGAGAGGGGATAGCTGGATTGTATTTAAGAGAATATGTATATATATATATATCTATATATATATAGACACACACACGTACATGAAACAGAAGTGAGACTTCTAGCCCGTTTGAATTGCCGGTTTAAATTGAAAAGTATGAATAGAAAACATTATAATAATTCAAATTTTATAAGAGAGAGTATTGTAATAAAAATGGTTCAAACTGAACCAATGCTAAACACAAGAATGTGTCAACATCAACAACAATTTTTATTCCTAATTAGGGTGACTACTGGAGGGACAAATAAGACAAGAAGAAATATGGGCAAGGAATCTGTTTCAAGAACTCTCAGATTGCCTCCACATAAATTCAAAAAAAAAAAAAAAAAAAAGAACCATATACACAAAGGCCATTGCAATTTGCAAAAACATTTCACCAAAATCCTAACTTCCTCTAAGGACCTGCAACTTCCTTTCCTGCTGCTTTCAATTTCTTCACCATGTCTGCATGTTTTTGGCCGCCAAGATGGAAATTGAAAACTGTTTGGCTATTGCACACCACATTGCATAAGGTGCAGGTTCTAATGGCACCAGCCGCTCCTCCGGCTTTCACGATCTTCTGTTTCTTCGCCTCCAAATCCTTTCCCATAGGCTTTTTCAGTGATTTCGTTGTGTCAACAACAGTTTTGCTCTTGTTGGCCTCAGGATTTTCTTCCGGACCAATCCTTGGAGTAGCTGAAGCAGCAAAACTGGGGTCATTGTGCAACTTATTCAATTGCTCCAAATTCATCTGGTGCTTCTTTCCGGATAAGTGACTGATGTAAACATCGTTGCTGTTGCAGTTGATTTTGCAAACTTCACACCATGCAGATTGAACGAACTTGATTTTCTTCGGGGCTTTCTTTGAAGTGGCATTGAATTGAGCTCGAACTGCAGCAAAGTACGGTCCAATGTCACCTAAAGCTGCTAAAGCCGCCTACAAAATACAACAAGACCTGTTACAATGTACAACGGAAGCACTAAAATAAAAGGATAAAGTCACTAAACAAACGCCAAGCAAGCGTTTGATAGATAAAGGGAACTTCAACTAAATACCATAAACAAACCACACTGAAAATAAATTTCAAACTTACACATATACCTAGGAAGTAAAAAAGCCTAAAAAAGGCAGGTTGTGTAATGAAGAATGAAGAAAGCAAGGGGAGGCCGAGAGAGACAGAAAGAGAGAGAGAGAGGTTGTATGGGAATGCAGGAAATCCTTTGACGAGCACAGAGAATGAAGTCTCCATCTTATATCTACAGTTCATTAGAATTTCACGTCAATACGAGTATGTGACAGCGTAAGTACCAACAAGTATTCACTGTAATGAAACAAAGCCCTTCTTTCAATTACTCTTTTTCATCCCCTTTAAAGTTGATTGATTGCAAAATCTGAACTTATCGATTCACAGGTGATCCTTAAGAGCCTGCCTAGCCTAATGAATGTCAACCATCAGAGTCCCAGAATGAAAAGAATTCCTAAAAATATTCCAAAGAAAGACTTCAATGGAGCTCACATTTGGGGGGTTCAAAATTTACACACACACACACACAAAAACACACACTCGCTACCATTAGTGAGTCTGCAAAAGAAAACAAATTTAGGTGCAGCCAAATCTTGAAAAGCAAAACAAACGAGAACCATTATCATTTGCTTTCTCAAAAAGCAACACTCCTCTAAGTTGTAACTCACCTGAGCTGCATGCTTTCGCCCAGCCATATGTTTATTGAACACTTCTTGACTATTGCAAGCGACATTGCAGATCGTGCACATCCTTACAGAATCAAGTGCCGTACCATTGCTCAGAATTTTTCTTTTCTTCATCTCCAACTCCACACTAGCAGCCACTGTTAGCGTTCCACATGTTACATGTCCGCCTATGCTGCTTGTTTGGTTGGGGGAGCTGGTATTGATGTTGGGGGTGGTTAACATTGCACTTCCAGAATTAATCTCATTTGCAAATTCCTATTTATGTTATTTACCCAATAATTGTTTCTCAAAACATCTTTGCCATTACAACCAACATCACAAACATCATACCTTATAGTTTGAAGGGCCGCAGTCTGCTGAGGAATAATTGCTGTTACATCCGTGGCTGGAGGTTGGTGCATCCAAAAGGAATTTGAGCTTGTGGGCGGCAACGAATTTTCATTCTCAGGTTTTGTGACCTGCGCAAAATAAGTTATCTTCAAAAATTGAGGGTGCGGTGCAAAATACACAATTCCAGCAATTGAATCTATGAATACATATATACAGTGCATACTTTCATAATTGCGTTCACTTTGTATTTCTAACCCTCTCTTAATCCTAAGTGGATCTACAAGAAGTATTTGGCAATGTAAGTTAGAACTAAAACTTTTGTTTGCTATAATGTAAAGCTCTCACATGCTAAAGTGTCAAGAAAAAGTATGCTATAACATAACACTCTCGCATGCTGCAGTGTTTTCAACCAAATTGGTTATAACCAATGCTCCCAAACACCCTCCTAAATGTAGAAATTGGAAATAACATATAGTTTTTACTTCTTTCATTGATACGATCTTTACATCCACGTGTTCTTGTCAAATATATTATCCGGAATTTTGGACATTGTTGACAAACTCATCAGTAAATAAAATTCTAGCTTTTAAAATGCTGACCCTAATTAACTGGCACAATTCAATAATAAAGTCCCATCAAAATTCATCAATCATACAACCAAACTCACTAGAACAAAAAAACACAATTCAATTTCAACCAACATCAAAATATACCAGCAAAATAAACATTTTAAGGCGTTTTCTCTCACCATCTATAATATTTTTTATTCTAACTTGTGGTTCTAACTATGTTCTCAAACGCCCTAAAACGAAACCCATCCCAAAAATTCCATTTCCCAGTCAAAATTCACATGAAACCTCAGCAATTAATCCAAAAACTAATTAACATGTCCAATACAAATCTCAAAAAAAAAAAAAAAAGAAGCCAATCAATTGGTCACTTACAGTTACAGTGACGGCATCATATCTGACTGGTGCAGATTGTTTGACGACTCCATTCTGAGAAGCTGAATTTGGGTCTTGGGAATTGGGGATTTGGGTTTGGAATCCAACGTTTATGAATGGGTAAGACGCTAAATTGGCAAGTGGGTCAGTCCCAGGTGGGTGAATGTAGGGCTCCGAGGTTAGAGAAGAAGTAAGAAACGGTTGAGGATGAACAGGAGGAAAGTAAAGGTTGCTAGGGTTTGTCGAGGGCAATGGGTTGGGGAAATTTGAGGCCAAATTGGTGAAGGATGATTGTGATGGATCCAACATTGAGAATTTCAGATTAGAGTTAACGCTAGGGTTAAGGTTAATTAGCTTGATCAGATTGCAGAAGAGAAGGGCATCATCATCTACCACGGAAGCCAGTATGGATTCAACTGCATAATCACAGTCTAGAATTTGGGCGGGTTAAGATTGACCCGATTTAGAAACAGGACCGAAATGATAAAATCTCATTTTTTTTACCCGTGCTTTTTTATTGGGATATTCTTTTGCATTAATTACAAAAACTTCTCCTCTTTTTTTTTATGTTTTAAATTTTAAAATATAACATATATTTCTCCCAAATTATAAAATATTAACAAAAAAATTGTTACTTTTAATATAACTTTTACATAATTAAGATTTGATATATAACATAGGAGCTATTTTGAATTTAAAAAGTTAATAATTTAAAAATTTTAATTGTTACAAATATGAACAAAAAAATTAAAAAATTTAAAACAAATAATCTCTTCTTTTACTTTCATGAGACTGTATCAAGATAAGCTAACAGTTGAATGATTCCTTAAATTATTCAACAATTCCATTATTTGTGTAAATGTGATGTTATTTATGTCCAAATCATAATTCAGGGAGTTTTTTGGTCAATATTTCCTAGATTGTAGAGCAAAATGTTACATTTTGAAGGTTAAGGGTAACACATGCTACGTTTTAAAATTTATGAGGCATAGTGTTATAAAACCTATAGTTGAGAGGGAATACTTCTAATTAATCCTTTGTATGGGTTTGTTTGGGATTGTTGTAGCTTCATTTATAAGCAATTATTGTATAATTTGTGGTAAAAGAGTGGATAGTAAAGTCATTGGCTTAAACTCTTCTCAACCACTCAAAAAAATATATTAATAATAGGTTTCAGCAGCAGCGTTTGAATTCCACTTCCGAAAGAACTCATTAAAAAAGCAATGTAATTGAGGCCCAATTTACTAAAAAGTCACTATAATACTAAAGGGTGGGGAAGTTTGGAGAAGCTACAAAACTATCACTTCAAATTGATCATCTTGTTGAGGTAGTTGAAAATAAAAGTGCCACTCGTCAGTTCATGATCAAAGAAAAGAGACATATTTATCGAAATAATAAGCCATAATCTAGGGCAAAATAGCTCCAATACGAGGAAAAGTCTGATTTCTGCGTAGGTTTTATCTTTACTATGTCTTAGTTTCAATAGTATCCATTTTCTTTCCCACTTCGTCGTACTTGTTTAATTGGTTTTTGTTTTAAATGGTTGTGTTTTGTGTTTGAGTATACACGTTGAATGTACTAGTTTTTATTTCCAAGTTTGAATTTATTTTTTTACTTCCAATTTTGAATTGATTAGATTTATTATGTTATTGGAAGGCAACTACAACAATAGCAAACTTTCCTATACTTTTTGGTTTATGTTTATTTAAAAACTACGTCTTTAGTTTTTGACGTCATCTAATATATATCTTCAAATTAGATTAAATACACCTATACATATATTTAAAGAATTGATTCAAACCATCTAGTTTCAACTCAAACAATGATAAGCTCTATTTTGCAATATTATAAAGCAAAGATAAATTAAAATGTAAAGCTCTTTATTACTACAATATTTTAAACACCATATATATTTTAGCTCGGTCAATAATTGACTTTAACTTTTGAAATGACTAAATTATTTTTAAGTAAATTAGAAAATAAAAAAAAACTAAACTTTCAAAAATAAGTAGAAAATACACACTCGCCACGGCTCTTTTGGGGGTTCTTTTAGGTATTTTCATATCAAGATTAAAAGGTAACATATATTAAATTATGTATTAAATTTAATATGAAAGTATATATTTGATAGATAAAAAACAAAGGCATAGTTTTTTAAAAACATAGTGTAAAAAAAGTAAATAACATTTTTATATTGTGTTGGTAAAACACCTCAAAAAGATAATCTATTAGATTACCAAAGTTGTCTACTAGATGCTACCAGAGGCGGTCTTTGATCTGCGGCAACCGCCGACGTCATATCTATGGCCCCAACGGTAATTTACCAGATGCTGCCAAAAGGTGGTCTCCAATTTCCGGCGACCATTGTCGTCAGTCGTGGAGAATAATATGATAGATTATTATTCATAATCTACCCAATTGTTTTATTTTTAACAAAAAGTTGCCAAGTGCTCTTGGTCATCGGTTACCTATTGTTGGAGTATAATCTGGAATATTGTTTTTCATAATCTACGAAACTGTTCTTTTTGTATATTTTTTCAACAGAAAGTGACCATTTGAGAGTAATCTGGAAGATTATTTTTCATAATCTACCAGATTATTTATTACTATTTTCAACTAAAATTTTGAAAACATAAGAATTAAATTTATTTTTTAGTCCAAGATTTGTTTTGGGAAATTTTTTTAATATTTTCAAAATGTTTAAAATATTTCAAAATTATTCTGAAAAAACATACTTTAAAATTATTTGAGGGTATATTTTGCCTAATATTTCTATTTTTTATCAAAAAAAAAAAATGCACAAGACATAAAATTGAAATTAATTTTATGAATCCAGAATATGCCATTATAGTATGTAGAAACAAAGAGATAAATTGAAAAAAAAAAAGAAAGGTATATTTATCTTATTAACCTGTATGTATTCTATATAAAACAACTTACACAAGTTGTATACAATTCTAGTAGAATTTGTTTGAATTTTAGTAAACAAGTGAAAGTTGGAAAAAAATAAAAAAAATAAAAAAAGATTTTCCTCTTTTTTAATAGTATTTTAACCTCATAGCGGGTTGTCCCGGCTAACTTGTCCTACAATAGGTAAGTAGAATAATTAATGTAGAGCAATACTATTTAACCTCATGAGTTATAATCCCGCTACTAATAGAATAATAGGACATGGTCTAAAAAATACACTATATACTATACTGAGACTCATAATTTTGTAAGTATAAAGTTATAACTCTATGAGAATAAAAAAGATTTTTCTTTAAAGTGTTGGTCTTTTGTAACGGAATGAGGAACGTTAAATCTCCCCAAACCTGTTTTATTACCATCCTACGAGTTTAGAGACCACATAAAATACAGACATATATATGTATATGCAATTGCTAAATAATAGGGTATTATCTATTTGTTTAGGGGAAAAAAAGGTTTTAATCTATTTATTTAAATAGGATTTGACTGCTCTGCAATAGAGGTGGCAATAAACGTGTTCGTGTCGTATTCATGTTGACACGTTTATAACACAACATGTTTAACTCAAACACGAACACGACACGATTAATATACGTGCCAAAAACGCAAACACGAACACGAACACGACACGCCTATAGCACGCGTAACACGGCACGACTATTAACACGATTATTAAACGTGTCGTGATGGGTTGACACGATAATAGCATGCATATGATATGTTTATGACCCAATTAACTAAAAATTAAAAAAAATAAAAAAAAAATGCCAATAAAAAAATTAACAAAAACACAATATCTAATTAATACTAACCTACTACAAATATTTCAAATATTTTTATTTTTAAGTTTAAATGTGTTATAAATATGCGGGTCGTGTCGTGCCATGTTAACACGTTTACGGCCCGTTTAATTAAATGTGTTAAGGCTTGTTAGGCGTGTTAGCACGAATTCAGCCCGTTTATTTTCGTGTTATTCGTGCCAACTCATTTATGGCCCAATTAATAAATGTGCGGTCCAAACACATTTATCTCGTGTCGTTTTTGTATCGTGTCATCATGTCGTATCCGAAATTGGCTACCCTACTCCGTAAGAGTTAGATTGTAAGATTGTTTTTTCTCGGTGGAAAAAATGCGTTCATAGGGAGAAAGAGTTAGGAATTGATCCTATTATGTTCTTTCTCTTTTTTACTTTTTTTGGAAGAGAATTTGATCTTATTCTTTATCATTTAACAAAATGCAGTTTCCATGGGCAGAAGAGTTGGCGGGTTATAGCCTCATTAATTTAAACTAAAAACTAGGTTATGCCTTAAAAGAAATTTTTACCTCTTTTCACTAGAATTTTATTATAGGTTTTGAAAAAGATATGTAATTGTTGCATGCATGAGAATGTCTCATCTAATAAATGAAATTCTTTTTTTGTTTTCTATTTTTTTTTAAACAATGAAGTTATCAGTGAAATTGAAACTTTTCATTTTAAAAGAAAAGGCCAATAAAAACATTTCTTATAGGTATCATCTGCAATTATAAATAATAAACTTGCTTATCATATTACTAATCTTATCATAAGTTAAAACATTAATATGCATACGGTCAATCAGACAATTAGATCATATGTGATTTTTTGTAAATGAATCACATTTGAAATATTAGCCTATGCAATAGGCTAATTGAATTGGTTGGAAACATGCGTTGAGATAAAGCTGAACTTCATGATAATTCATATAATTAACTTAAATTTCTAAAAACCTAAAAAAATCCCTTATTGGACCTTTTCTAATTTATATTTTCATTCGAAGAATTCTAATAAATGTCATCTTTGAAACTTATTTTTGTGATCATACATGATTAACTATGTACAACTCAAACAAGTAATATAAATATGACTGCGGCACTTCTTGTTTAAATGTGATATAAATAAATACAGTGCTTAAAAATATGATATAACATGTAAATTTCTCTTATCTTTTTCAGTATGTATATTTCTTTGATTTTGTAATTTAAATTTGCATCTCTATATATTTTCTTAAAAATATAGTTTTTAAATTTACAATACAAGTATAATTAACTCAATCGACTAAGAGAAAAACAAGTTTCGAACTGGACAATTATAATTTTTTAGCACTTGTGTCCTTGCATTTCCCGTCATTTGACTAAGGCTGGCAATTTGGGTCACGACACGATCAAACAATATGAACCCGACACAAAAAATATGGGTTAGGGTTGAAAAAATAGGCCTTGGCTTGGAATTAGGTTGAACCCGTCTGACCCACACAAAAAACAGGTTGGGTTTAGGTCGACCCGAATCAACACGAAATCAACCCGAAATAACCCGCAAAAAAAGTGTCGAAATCATGTTTACCCAAAACTTGACCTGAAAATTGTTAATCAACCCGTGTAACCTAAATTAAACTCGTGTGACCTTAATGCAACCCATATAACCTGAAATTAATTTTAATGTGTCAAATTAGTCTAACATTTGTTGTATATTCAACTTGACATGATTCTAATTTCTAACATATTTGTTTTTGTTAAACTTATACAAAGTTTTGTTAACTTTTTGATGGTTTTGTTTTGTTGGGTTATTGTTTATTTTGTAAGCTTATTGTTGGGTCTATCGTGTTGCGAGTCATCAGGTTTAACGGGTCAGTGTGTCGTGTCAACACGAACATGCACAAAGTAACATATTGGAGGGTTGCACAGGTCGGGTCAGGTCAACCCGTCTACACGTCAGGTCGTGTCGGGTTTTGAAACACCCGTTATTTTAACGGGTATGATTTTTGATAAAATCATATAAATAAATATGTCATTTTAGCATTTTTACTAAGTCTCCATAGTAAATATTTTAAATCTACCTATCACTCACTTATATCAGCCTTGTCCCACTACATTAATGCTTAATTAAATAGCATCCTTATCATTTAGAGACATAGAATTAATTCACCTCAACTACCAGGGGACATCGATATGTTTTCTCAACCACATTTTTAATGCTTTCTTTATCTTCTTCTATAACATACCCCATTTGTCCCCTCAATTATGTTGACATTATTTGCTAAAAGTCTCCGTGGGAGACATGATAACATTTTCTTTTAATGCTCATTTAATTCTATCCTGCTCCTCAATTAATTTGATGCCTATATATTCAACA